>JAPEBW010001971.1:0-16652 GCA_027405785.1 Ophiocordyceps robertsii
ACCATAACCCTTTCCACACATACGCCGCTCTCATCCGACCGTCAAGAGACGCAGCAGCGCGAAACAATCCAGCACTCGACTCTTTCCCCAAGAAGCAGCCATGAGCGAAAAGGACGGCCGGACAGCCCCCCCGCAGGAGCGGCAGTGGGCCGACCCCGATGCCGACATCGAGGCCGACGCCGACAGCGACGACCGCAGCGGCGCCCTCAAGCAGTTCCGCACCGCCACGAGCGTCTCCATGAGCCCCGAGCTCTTCGAGAAGCTGTACCTGTCGCCCAAGACCCACGTCAAGGGCAACCTCAAGGCCACCTTTGGCAACCCCAGTCCCATGTGAGTGTCTGGTCTCCCCGCTCTGCTGCTTCTTCCATCCTCCTGCTGACCTGCGTCGGTAGTGGCCTGGCTGGCTTCCTGCTGTGCCTGACTCCTCTATCCATGGACCTGATGGGCTGGAACGGCGCCACTGGCAAAGGCGTCGCAAACATGTACGTCTTCCCTCGATCAGATGTCTCCTCCCCATAGTTTCCGCCTTTCTCGTGGTCCTGTAACTGACCGGGAGTCCAGAGGCGCCTACTTCTTCCAGGGCGGCGTGCTCATGAACCTCGGCTGCATACTCGAATGGATCGTCGGAGCCACGCTCCCGGCCGTCATCTTTGGCGTCTACGGCACGTTTTGGCTCGCATTTGCCGCAACCTTTAGCCCGTCTTATGGCGCGTATGCCTTTTATGCGCCCCTCGACGCAAAGACACCCCTGGCCGGCTTAAAGTCTCCCGCTTTCAACACATGTCTGGGTGAGTCTCGTTCATGAATAGCGGTCTGGGTTTGGAGTCGACGCCGCAGGCCGAGAGCTGACTTCTTGTCGTGGCGTAGGCTTCTGGTTCATCTTCATGGGCCTAATGAGTCTCATCTTCTTCATCTGCGCCCTGCGGACAAATGTTTGCTTCTGCATCATATTCTTCAGCCTCGTCGTTTCCTTTGGCCTGCAGACTGGAGGATCGCTCCTCTCAGCCGCCGACTTTACCGGCAATGCTCACCATGTCCATCAGTTGCGCGTGGTAAGCACCCCGTCAACCCTCCAACACGCTCCACCGTTCGGTTCCTGTCATGACCTCTGACCTGTCGTAACCAGGCCGCCGGCGCAATGACGTTTATAGCCTGTTGGTCCGGCTGGTACATTCTCTTCGCCGGTCTTCTCGCCTCCGTCGACTTTCCCTTTCAGCTGAACGTCGGCGACCTGAGCACCGTCATCAAGGGCAAGAAGGAGCGGGAGGGGCGGCATGTCAGACGCGACTGATGCCGTGGTGGCGACTTGCGCGCACCAGAGCGTGAGAGCTCGTCAAAATTGTTGAATGGACCAAGTTTTTAATGGAACTCGTCAAAGACAGACGAGTGGGTGGACTAGAAAGGCCCGAGCTGTCAAAACTGGACTCCATTTCTCCAAGTGGTGCGCGATAATGGGTTGTCCGCCAGAGCGGAACAGACTGAGGCCGGAACGATCCGCGAGCTTCGCCAAGTTCTTCTTCAACTATCGAGCAGTTCAATTATGCTCAGAGCTTCATCTGTTAAATATTCTCTTCAAAGCAGAAGCCGCAATCTCGCGTCCTCTCATCACTGTCAACTCGGGGCTTTGGTAAACCCCCAAGCGGCTGGCTGGTGCAGACTCGCCCAAGTCTGGGCACCATGTCAAATTGGACGGAGGAGCCCATGACGGACCCTCGTTTTCAGCTCAAAAGAACATGGTGCGGCACAAAGTTAACAGGCCTCCTCAGGTCTCGGCCACTCGGGACCGTGTCTTTCGTGTGCGTGTTAGTAGTTCAACACCGACCTACCCTGGAGCATGTGTCGGTCCATGTGCAACCCCCCATCACCGCGAGCTCGCATCGGTGATAGGTAGCCAGTTGTTTTGCTCAGCTTGGTCAGATGTCTGAGACTATTCAAAACCTGTCTGTTTGTCCTCTCGTTAGTGCTCGAACCATCGTCATCTCAACTGACCGAGACCCCCGCTACTCATTGGACCTCACAGCCGGCGCCCAACTTCTCACTCTCAATCCTCACATGTCGCCATTCAATGATGCCACGATGTCCGTGTCAGGACTCACCGGCTCGTGGAGTTTTAATCCCCTCCAGCGGCTCATTCGCGTCAACTTTGCATCCCACTCGTGTCTCACCCTGCCGCACAATCTCAGCTCGCAGACACACCCCCTGGTGCTCGCTCGGGAGCCTTTAGCCAACCGTAGCACAGCCAGTCCGTCTCCTCCGCCCCTGTCTTGCTGCCGACGCAAAGATACAACGGCCCTTGTTCTGCTGCGCTGCACCGCGACGCCCCTGTCTGTCTGAAGCAAGGGGGCCGGCCAATGTGGAAAGGGTGTGTCGGACGCCCCTGCGGCGACCTGTATCGCTGCATCGGAGAAGACGACACGGCAGGTCGATCGGACCCATTCCATCAGCAGATGTGGCCGCTGCGTTATCACGTCGGGGGAGCCGCCACATTGTAACACGATGCAGCCGGGGAGGAGAAACCCCCGAAAGCTTGGATGATGCCGACTCCAGCGCATGCAGGTGTGGGATCCTTGCCGATGGCGCCCGACGAGCACAGCATATGCTGTGTGACATCGGGCACTGGGTGGCGCGAGATGAGGGCCCTGGTAGACAAAGAATCCGCTATTCCTCAGGGCTGGTAGAGAGGAACCTGGGCCACTTGTGCAAATCCGGGCCATCTCCTCGTCAACCCCAGGACGACACTGGATGTGCGAGAGAATAATCCTTCGTCGTAGACACTCTCAAAGTGCCCGTCCAGAAAAAATGCGGCTCTCCTAGGGGTACAGGCGTCCGCCCGTCTCCGACCTGCTTCCGCAGCTGCAAGTACTTGGCCCGCCCAGCTCGTCGATGTTCCTTGAGCTCGGCAAGCACATCCTTCATTCCAGCCAGTTTCTCCCGCGCAGGAAGCTTCAACTCACGAGGCATCACCGCCGCGCACCATGCGGTGTGGAAGATGTACGACTTGTCGGGTGCGCCAGCCAGTATTTGGCTCGGCGTGGCAGGCCCGACGCCATCTCGGAGGCCGCAGTCGACGACAAGCCGCCGATATTCCCTGAGCACCGACTTGGATCCCGGTACATGGAGCCCGACCCATACAGGCACCGAGTAGGGGGTTCCATTCCACTCGCCGTCATATATCACGGTATCCTGCCTGTCTCGGTCTGATCCAGTGGCGTGGCGTTGGGACGCCATGGCACTGGAATGGGGAGTGGCGGCGGTGCGAGGCCGCGAAGCCTCGTTGGCGGACCGGCGGTTTCCGACGCGCTCCCCAGTAAAGAAGCTGAACCCTTGCTCGCCACCGTCCATCAATGCCTCGGCGGCCGAATCCTCGGGCGCAGTGAAGCCATCCTCCATTGGGTCCGGGCCAAACTCCAAGACCAAGCGCCTCAGACCCTGCAGCATGTTGGGGGTGCGCCACGACGGCGAACACGACGCCGCAGCTGCAGCCTCACGCTGCATCACCCGCTCCTGCACTGACAGCAGCCTGGTGAAACCGATGAGCTTGGCAACCAACGGGCCGGCTGAGCGGCGGGGGATGCAAGTCAGGGTCAAGCAGGTGAGTCGCGGGTTCATGTCGGGCACAAACGCTTGGGGGTACGCCTCCTCGACTCGTTCGAGAACCGAGGTCTCGGTCAGATACATACGCGCCAGGGGAGATAGGTGCTCGGCCTCCAGCGTGGGCACCTGAGTCACAAAAGAATGATGTATCCTCACAGAGCGGAGGTTGGATGAGAATACGGGCCGGAACAGGTGAGCTGCGCCGAGGATGCCGTGCAAGCTGACAGAAACCGGCCAGTGCTTACAGGCCGAGCTGAATGCCGGGAGCAGTGGCATTGACTCGCAATCCAGGTACTCGATATGACCCGTCGAGGTGCGCAGCAGCTTTTGGACGCCGAGAGATGAGACCCGGTTGCAAGACAGACGCAAGTGAGTGAGGCCACGGGAGCGACAGAAGTCTACCACACCCGGCTCGAACTCTTCCTGAGAAAGGAGACGGGCCGAGATGGCGGGCGAGTCGCTCCGCATCGGAAACCGACCATCGGAGCGGAGCGTCTCACGGAGGTCAAGCGCTCCGGCGTCCTCGACATAGGCCGGGGCATCAGCAAAGTGTCTCTCCGGGTGGGAAAAGGTGGCACTCGACGGGGATTCCCTGATGGAGAAGAACTGTCCATGGTCTGACGTGCCGTGGGGCAAGGATACGAGGCAGCCCTCGACGCCAAAGTGAGCACTGGAGCGTAGCGACGAGGCGGGCATGCACAAGTCTCTCAGCGTGTCAATAGAGGCGTCGGTGACCTTGTTTTCGCTCACGTCCAGGCTCCATAAGCGGTGCGTGAAAGTCCTGGCTAGGGTTTGCAGCATTGCGTCATCAATCTCTCGCGCGCGGACTTTTAAGACACGCAAGTTTGGCAAGAGAGCGGGCCGGAGAAGCGGCAATATGGAACCCGGAACGTCAGAGGCATCCAGGTAGACGAGAGTGTGGAGAAAGGAGGAGTTGAAGACGTCGGCCGGCAAGTGATTGGGGCAGCCGGCGATGCCAAGCAAGCGCGGACTTCGGTGCGGCAACAAGGACAGAGAAGTAAAGAGAAGACCGGGATCTAGATCCACATGGCCATCAATGAGGATGGAATCTGCGCGTGGAAGTAGCTCCAAAGCCCGCTTGAAGCTTTCCCGGACAAGGCTGCCGTCTCGATCCGAGGCAAAATGGTAGACATGCTTGGCAAAGCCCCGGGCGTCGAGAATGCGGACGAGGGCACGCGTGGCAGGGGCAACGCGGCCGAGTTTGTGGAAGACAAAATCAAACCACCAGGACAGGTCTATGAAGGCCGCCGACAGCGTCAGCCAAGAGAGTCGGGGGAGTGTCGACTCTCGGGCACTCACCGTCTCCAGGGTCCAGGCCTGAACGACGGACGGCGTTGAGGATATCTGCCCAAAGAGGCGGGGCGAAGAGAGACCAGGAGCGACGGCAGACTCGGCAAAGCGAAGGGTAGTCGGCAAAGTGCACATAGGGCGCCGCCAGAGCCAGCCAGTCCGGACAAGTAGTGGCCTCCTGGTACGACGGCAGCGAAGCCATGGTCTTCTGAGCGGGACCGCCCTGGATACCCGAGACGACGACCCCAAGCCCACTGAGGCGGAGAGGTACGCGGCGGCAGAGGGGGCCACGGGCGAGTCTGACGACGTGATGGCAGCCAGTGGTCCTTTCTTTTCTTCTTCCCAGGCGCCAATCGCAGAGGGCAGAGCAAAACCAAGCGGACAGGTGAGACGACGGCGAACACAAGGCGAGATTACGCAGGAAACAACGGAAGGCGTTGCGAAAAACAAAAGGCACAATGGGAGAGGACGACACGAGTATGACCTTGGAGAGCGGTGTGCTGCTGATGGCGGCAACGATGCCGTTGACGATGACGATGGAGGCGCAGGTACGCTTTTAACCCGGCGCCGTCGGGCGCATCCATGGACAAGGGAGGCGACGGGAAAAGAGGGAGGCGCGAGACGAGACGAGACGAGACGAAGGGTCGGGTGAGGTTTGGCTCACCCCCTCCCTTTGCTTGCCCTGCTTTGGCGTTGAGCCTTTGGGAGGAGACGAGGGCGGTGACGGCGTTTAGCCTGAGGCGGGCGGGCAGTCGACGGCGAGGAGAGCGACGGGGGGTTTGTGGAGCGAGGCTGGGATCGAGGGGGCGTCGTACGAACGGGCAAATGTCGATCATGGGCTAGAGGGCGGCGAGCGGGTGGTTGGCCGGCCGAGGAATCAACAAAATGAAAGCCAAGGATGGCGGAATTTGTCAAAATGCCATGATTTCTGGCAAAAGGCCGTGTTGGGGAACAAGGCCAGCTGTGTCACTGGCGTAGTTAGTAAGCAGATAACCGAGACGGCCGGATGGATCAGCCAAGCCAGGTACCTCTAGGTACCTGGTAGCACTTACGGGCTAGTGGCTGGGCACAGTAGTGGCTGCCCACTAATACCTACATACAGTAGCCTCTTCCATGCCCCTCCAGGCTCACCTAGGCCCCCCTCCAGCCCTCCCGCCCTCCCCGCTCCAGGCCGAGCAGGCTCCTCTAGTGCCCACCGTCTCCCCAATCCGCCGCCCCGGGGCCTCGAACCCACCACGGCCCGCCGCTGCGACGTTGGCCCCCGGAGCCAATCCTCCTCGACGGCCGTCTCCTTTCCGTCTCCTTTCCGCCTTCGGGGTTTCTCTGCCGGCTAGCCGTTCTTTTTTTTCTTTTTTCTCTTTTCCGCCCTGTTCCGTTTCCGCACACACTTGTCGTGGATAAGAACGTCCGGACAAAAAGGACCTGAGCCGCTTGGCTTGTTAGCTGACCGGCCTCATCAGCGGCAAGAGGGCAAGCTGTGTCCAAGCTTGGCCAAGGCGAGCCCGCCCGTGAGGTTGTCAGGTCTCGCCTTCACCTCCGTGTTCCCCGTCAGCGGCCTCGTTGAGGTACCCAAGTTGTCATTGTTCCCGAGCCCGTCACCAGTAGATGCTCTAGCCCGGACTGAGACGACTGGACCTATCCCTCCTCCTCCTCTCCTCCTCCTCCTCGTTGCCAAAATAGGACGGCGACTCTCAGACATGGCTCTTGCCCCAGCTAGCCCGATCGGATTTGCGCTACCCGATCTCGTCTGTCCGCCTGAGCCTTGTCCATCGCCCTATCCCCGAGGCTCTTCTCCATTCTCTCCACGACTGTGCCTCGGCAACGGGGTAGATAGATGCATTATAAAGCTCGCCTGCGGAAGTGACCCCGTAGAACACAGCGATCCGTGTAACAGTCAACGCATGAAAGGCGTGCGCGTCCATTGTACCGACCAACAAGCCCCCAGCGCGAGAGCACAAAGCAACAAACATCATCACGACGACACGCCCGAACCCGTTGCCGAAGCACTGGCCCCTTTTCTCTTCTCTCCGCCATGCCCGGGCCACCCAACACGCAACAGGTCACGAGGAGCGTGGCCGACCGACTTGCCAAATCCCCAAGTCCAAAACCCCCCGGCCGTCCAGGCGCGGCGCAGCATCTCTCTCGGTCCCAAGCTCCGATCTGAACGCCTCGTCTCAGAGGAAAAAATAAAGATGCAAATATATATACTCAAGATCAGGTGCAATAAGCAACCCGTCATCAAAAAGAAAGAAGTGCCAGCCCGTCCCGTCCGAGGGTGACCGGGGTGACGCATGTGCTTGTTAGTCGGCCGACCGAGGGGGGGGGGGGGGGGGTCGATGAGAGGGCCGGGCTCCTGCATCGCTTCTTCTTGTCCCCTTTATTTGTTTTTTGTTCTCGCTTCCCCAGTCCCCCAACACGACGAGATCCAAGCGTGCATGCAAACCCGTCCGAATGTGGCATTTGCAGCGCCCGTGGGTCCGTGGAAGCGACTCGGCGAGACCCTCCGTCGGTCCCTACGCCTCACATTGCGCCTCTCAGTGTGCCGTCCGTATCTGGAACCCCCCTTTGTACAGTACAGTAGTCTCTCCTACCATCATGATTCACGTCCGCAGACGCCTTTGACGATCCCTTCCAGGGACCACACCACTGCTTTGGCGATGGCGGCCAGACCTGGGCATGGCTGCAGAGCACAAGCACCTTTCTCATCAGTAATCCCCATCCAACCAAGGCGCGGCCTATCTGTAGCCTTGGTTTTTGTTCCTTCTATAACCACATCAGGCGTCGACAGCCTGCCGCCATACCCAGCTCAGAGCCCGTGTCTCTCCCACCGCCTACTCTGCTCGCTCTTCGCCCGGCCCTCTTGTTCGCCTTGGGTCATTCCCGTGACCCCCCCTCCATCCCATCTGCCCAGCTTACACGTGGCCTGTAATGTACCCTTGCCCAAAATACCAGCGTTCGTCGTCGACCAAGAAAGCTGTATGTAGGCCTCATCTCGACCATCAAGGCAGATGAGGAGAAGAAAAGAGAAACAGGCGAAACGGATATGATGATGAGGCACTGAAAAAAAAGAGATGGGAAAAAATAAATGCAAAAGAAGGAAAACCGCCATGGATACCACATGCACGCAGTCTGTAGATCCCCCGCCGTGGCGTCCGTCCAGCCAGCCTCTCTCTGCTCACATCAACCCGCCGGCCAAGTGACAAACCCGGCCGAAAGCCTCGTCCGAAGCGACCCATGCTCGACACCCAAGCGCGGGCCAGGTGTGCACGGGAAGGGGTGGTTGTCTGGAGAATAGTCGCGGCCTTGACCACTCATCAAATCACACGCACGCCCACACATTACATGGACTCTCTCTCTCCGCCCCGAGTTTGTCGCCTTTGTACATGCATGCAACCCCGGCTCGAGCACTGACGGACAGACAGGTCGGATCTGAGACAGCGCCCAAGCCCATGGCCTGAGCTTCTGGTGCTGCATGAGACAGGTAAAAACAACCATCAGACGACGTGACCGCATTTCCTTGCCGCCTCTTGTATCGAGCCCTTGTCGCGCCAAGGAGGGCGGCCGGTTCACTTTGTGACTGCTCGCGCACCGGCATTCCCCAGCCCGAGTCGTCCACCCCTCTCTACAGTGTGTCCGTAGTCTTGCGCGGATTGGGAAGCCAAGTGTCTTGTTTTCCACAGCTAGATTACAGAGTAGTATACTACAGTACCGTGCCTTGGTACTCGCCTCTCAAATACACTTGGACAACTTCCGGTAACCCATTATCTTCTTGCATATACCTTCGTTCGTTCCACCGTTAAGCATGTTGCAATCATGTAAGCCTGGCCTCTCCGAGGTCCATCGTTGTGTGTAAGAAAAACATGAATGTTGCCATGGGCTGCCGCTCATCTTCTCCGGGGGATATCAAAAATTGGCCCACCTAGCCCGAGGTTGGGTCGTCTTCTTCCTCATCGCGCAAAAGAGCCTCTCCAAATAAATCAAGACCTTGTGCGCCGGGACGTGATGAGACAAATAAGCCCTAGTAACAAGCATCTACTAGTAGAAGAAGAAGGAAAAAAAAATAGATGTGGTTTTTGTTCCCGGAGTAGCCAAGTGGTGTCAACACCACCGTGGATCATGCCACGGCCAACCACGCCGTCGGTGCGCTGTAGACGAGCCCGCTAATGCAGCACACAGAGGACCCGGACCCTGGCTTGGGGCGGAAGCCCATGCCCTGGTGCCTGGCCCTCACATGTTGGATCTGCGCATGTGCGTGAAAGCTGTCGACGGGTGCGCAGTCGGCCTTTGTGTTTCTCCTTGATGTGAATTATCGCCTCCCAACAGTGAAGAGATGGGGGGGGGGGGGGTGTGACTCTGAGACTCGGCCGAGGTGCCAACATCGACACCCGATCGAGGGGATGCGTCTCGTCATCTCTCATCAAAAGCAGGCGAGACAAATCAGTAATCGTCGCCTCGCTTCTCCGACATCTTGGACTTTGGAGGGGCCCTGCGCTTGCGACTTCGCTCCTCCTGCTCAATAATGGGCACGGCGGCGGGGATGAATTCGACCCCACGGTTCCGGCTGTTGGGGCGGGCGTGCAGCTTGCGGTGGTTGTTGAGGTTGTCCTGACGGTTGAACTGGTCCTTGCCACAGAACTCGCACGAGAAGCGGTTGGGGCCTTCGCCGTGGAATCTGTAAAGACGAACTTGGTTAGCTTGAGTAGACAGACACACGGGGGAGAAGACGCACGTTTGCTTGTGACGCTTGAGGTGCTCGTTGCGTCGAAACGCCTTGTGGCAGCCGGGATAGTCGCACTTGCACATGGCCCTGCGGACAACGTCGACGGCGGTCCCGTCACCTTGGCCAGCAACTTTTCTTGACGCCCGGATCTGAGCCCTTTGCAGCTCCGTCGTCTTGCGCTGAATCTCGTGAACCATCATCTTGCGGTGAGCGCGGAGACGGCCCGGCGAGGGCGGCCCGGCGAGGTGGAAGCGGTCCAGAGGCGACTGGGAGTGGCGCTCCATGTCGAGGGCCTCGAGCTCGTGGGGAGCCAGGCCCTTTTGCTGCTGAGTGAAGAAGATGGGGCTGTCGTTGGCACAGGACCAGGTTGATGACGAGTCGGCCATGTCGGAGCCCGAGAGGCTGTGGGTGGGCGTCATCATGAAGGGGCCCGGGGGCATGGTGGTGTGTGGCGAAATGGCATACATGGGATAAGGGCCCGAGGGGGTGACGGAGCCCATGTGCTGAGAAGCCAGGTTCATGTCCAACATGTGGTCGTAGTCTGGCGTGGCCATGCCGTCCATCTTCCTCAGCGGTGTGCTGGGCAGGCTATTGGGAAAGGGCATCTGCTCGGGCTCGGCCTTGACAGAGCCAAACATGTACTTGGACATGTTGGTGTGGCTGTGGTTGCTGCCGTTGTTGGAGACGGGCGTCATCTCGCCCGGGTGAGGCGTGGCAAACGAGTTGGCGTCAAAGTCGAGGGTGAGTTCGTTTGGGGTCGAGCGTCTCGAGGTGGGCGTGAAGGGGTCGTAGGCCGACGAGGCCGACGAGAAGCTGGTGCCGGTCGAGGGGCACGACATGGCCTGGCTGCACATGCTGAAGCTGTCGTCCATGTCGAACCGAAAGTCCGACTCGAATTGCATGGTGGGCGGTTGATGGTGCAGGTTGGAATGGAAGGAAATGAAATGGAGAGAAGAGAGAAGGAGGGAGGGATGGTAGATGGATAGAGATAGATGTATGGAGGCAAAGATTTCAAGGAGAGGAATTTGGGGACGAGAACAAGGGATAGAAATCTGTCCAACTCTAATGACCAAGCAACGAGAGCTTGGGGGTGAGAGAAAGGCAGGAGTGGTCCTGGTCGGGAATGCTCTCTACTGGCGAGGGACGCCCCTGAAGATATAGCAGAGAAGAGGAATGAGGTGTGGAGGAGGATGCCGACGGGCCTGAGACATCCAAGGTGCAGATCGACCCCAGCCGATCTTGAGACGAGGTGGTGGTGAGAGAGAGGCCGAGAGACAGGTGATGTGGCCCAGCGGCAGGATGGAATGGACAGCGCGGTATTAGTCGAGCGAGGCAATAGATCTCGATGGTCAGGTCGATCCAAGAGGGCGGGTGGGCATTGGGACTCCACCAAGACTATCGAAGGTATAGATTGATGTTTTGGATATCTGGTGCCTGTTTCTGAGCGCCCTTGGGGAGACGGTCAGCTCATGGGGTGAGGTGTGGCCAAGCCAAGGGAGCAGCAAGGAGAGCTAGTTATAGAGCATGAGCGTCGAGGACAATACGCACACCCACAGAGGGCCGAAGGATCAATCCAGGACTGGGACGCTAGAGCCAACTGCACAGGAGAGGCAAGATGGGAGTATGTAGAGTGAGCGAGGAGCCGGGCAGGGGAGCCAGGTAGGGGAGGGAGCCAGGTAGGCAGGCGGGCAGAGAGGCAGGCAGGTAGTAGGTAGGCAGAGAGTAAAAATAAGTGACGAGGATTAAACAGCCGAGAGATAAAAGAAATAAATAAAAAAGGAACAAAAAGTAACAACAAAGGCAGTGCGTATAGGCAGGTATAGGCAGGTAGACGGACGGACAGGCGAGCGCTGCTGCTGCGAGCTATAGTGCAGAGAGGCTCATGCACGCGTGGGGAGAGTTAGAGGCCCCCGCCCCGGCAGGTACATTGCGCCCAGCCCACCTGCCCTGGCCGCCGGTACTTACAGTGGTGTGTGTGGTGTGCGTATCCGGACAGGGCAGTGGTGGCAGTGGTGGGGGAAGGAGACGGGGGGGCGTGTGAGTGTGTGCAAGGCACGGATCATGGGTGGCGTGGGCGCAAGAGACACTGCGCGAGAGAGAAAGGGCAGGAGTCGCTCACTAGTGCCATGTAGGTACGGAGCAACCACGCCTGCCCTCTCTCGCTCTTCCTCCAGAGGCGGTGGGCACCCGCGAGGAAGGAGGAGGGGGGGCGTGCGTGTGGGAGGAACGACGGACGACGACGACGACGACGTCGACGAGGCAGGAGGAGGGCGCAGGCGGAACAGCAGGCACCACCAACTGTCGGGATTGCTTCCTTCTCCTCGCGCCCCAAGGTGAGAGCCCGGCTGTCAGGTTTGATAATACAGATACGTACCTGTGGCGGGCAGAGACCGGGCGGGCAGAGTTGAGACTGGCCAAGGACAGGGCTGAAAGGCCCGAGGACCGCAGCTCCGTGCACCTTGCCGCCGGTGCTCGCCGAGAACCAACAGGCCCGACGACGACAGACATTGTGTGCACACGCTGCCGCATCGTACATGCTGATGGCTGTGTGACGGCCACGCCTCCCGGCCCCCTTCCAGCCCGGAACGCCGTCCCAAGCAACGCCGACGGCAACATCGGAGGAGGGGGGGTGTGAGAGACTGACGCCTGACGAGGGCGGGCGAGAGAGAGAGAGAGAGAGAGAGAGAGAGAGTGTGGGGAAAAGGAAAAGGAAGGGGAGGGGGAGGGGGCGTGAGATGGTAATCACAAAATACATGGATGAGCATGAGCTCTTGTCCTTTCTTTTTTCCCCTGGCCCCCTCCGCTCGTCGCTCTCAAACACTCCATTGGGCCACAGACGACGATCGCGACGTTTTGCGGCCATGTCGTCGCATGGGATTCTGGGATGGATGGCAGCAAGCACATCCTACGGTACCGCTGCTGGTCGATTTGTATCTGTATCCCAGGGGGCCAAGGGTGGCTACTGGGCCCACGCCCGAGTGAAGCTCGTCCTCGTCCGCCGCCCATGCAGGCCCGTCCATGGGGGGGGGGGGGACTGCCGGCAGCCGCAGCGACCCGAGATGGCCCCATGCAGTCCAGTCCGGTAATGGCGACAGATCGGGTGGGGACCCCTGGCTTCGCCGGCCCCCCCTGGTGCATTATCGCGTATGCTCCCATGATAGTTCGTACGATGTGTGCCTCCAGGCTGAATTCCCGCGGCCTGCAGGTGTAGAGAGAGAGAGAGAGAGAGAGAGAGAGAGAGATGGAGAGAGGCTCGACTTTACCCATGTGCCGTTGCCGGACTGATGCGTAGCAGACAAGCAATGCGCGCATACATACATGGTCATTTGCATCAACCAAAAACCCCCCAAGGGACAAGGATCATCGTTCAAGGGCCCTCTCCCTCGCCTTCCAGGCACAGCATCAGGATCCATCAATCACGACAAGGCGATAGCTCGCCTACCTTAATCCCCATTCATTCATGCATGCATGCACCCTCTCTCACCTTTCGGCAACGCAGCACAAGGCCCCGGCCATTTCTCGCATGGGGGGGGGGGGGGGGGCCGTCTCGCAGGCAACGCCCGCACGTATAGGACGACTATTCAGTTCAATAAGTTTGCCTTGCAGTTCCAGACACGCGGCCTGGGGCCCCTGCCCCTGTCCGGTGCTCTCTCTGTGTACCAAGTAGGCATGTGTATGTATGTAGGAACGGACGTGGGTGCGAACTGTATGCAGCTTACATGCAGTCTCGGTCGACGCCGCACGTTTTCCCCGCCGCCGCTGTACAGACGTGTGTTGCCGGCCGGTCTTCTGTCCGTTTCATGTCCTGACTTTGGCCATGACGGCCCTCGAGACGTAGGGCGAGCGTTGAGCGCCTATATCTACAGTTGCTATAGCCCTCAGCTTGACCCGGAATGGCTTGGCGCCATAAATAGCCATGCCCGTCAAAGAACACCGTTTGCCACTCGGCAGTATAAGCCTCGCCCACGCTGCCGTTTCCCTGAGGTGAAACGAGCGCAGAATGGTTTGGGCAACAGGCAAGATTGTAACCAGATATACCACGGAGCCTCGGCACTGTTTCACGAGGCATGCTTGAAGCTTGCAGAAAGTCGTCGCCAACTTGGGCGGCGGCTAAAGTCGCGATGCTAGCCGCTTTCACCGTCATCAACCAAAGGCCAGGAACCATGGCAGGAAGCGAGTATAGACTGTGCCCCGTCTGCTATAGCCAATCTGAGGGTTCCTTCCCAGAGTGGTCGAAATATTATACGGCTGGGCCCGGGATCTGGTGGGAACCAGGGTGGGTGGCCCCCCCCCCCCTGCGGGCGGCAGTTTGAGTATTCGTAGATGGAATCCACGGCCGTCTGCCTGCCTGCCGGTGCGGCTCACGGGCTGCGCCTGCTTCCCTGGAATGACTATCAGATTTGCCGCGACTCGACCGGGGGTGAGACAGCCATTTCCCCTTGGACGAGACAGACGCTCGAGGGACTTTGCGCATATTCTCTGCCTTCTGTGTCCTCGAGGCCACCGTCTTCCACCTGCTCGGCCCCCCTTCCCGGCCCGACACCTTTAAAGGACGGCGGGTAAGCGGCCGCACACGCCTCGTCCGGGACGGATGAAAATAGAGTCGAAATACTCTACAAAGTGCAAAGTGCAGGATGGCTAGAGAGCAAAGGGAAAAAGAAGCAAAGACTGCTCCGGCCATGACGCGTCAGGACGACCAACGGCAACAGGCTTCAGATGCCCACACTCGGCGCCTCATGGGGCCGTGCTAGTCCGAAAGGGCTTTACCCTCGCCCCCAAGTTGCATGTTGAAAGGGCTGAGATGCGGTGAGGCGAGCTGCACCATGGCACGTTTTGAAATTGACACATTATGCCGAAGTCCCCATGTGCGTGTGCGTGCCTGAGAGTTCGCCCCAAGCTTTCGGCTGTGCTGGCTTGACTATTTCTCTTGGCAAATGCATTATATTCCCATCAGGGGACACGACGTGGGCCGTGTGTGTCTCTTCCCCATATGCATGGAACACGGCACCAGGCGGGATAGGTGTTTGCCCTGCGTAGCCAGTCTTCCATATCCTCGCTTTTTGACTTTTGTCTCGGGTGGACCAGCGGCAGGAGAGGGAGGGAGAAAAAAAGAGGGCTGGCTCCCCTGCCAATCAGCAGAGGTGGAACTGCGCCTACGCCCTACTTGGCTATGGGGAACGGCCGTCTCCAGCGTACAAACCATTAGTTTTTCAGGCCCTGGGAACCGAGAGAAAGGCCTCGTGGAGCACGTCATCGGCCGAGAAGTCTATCATTACAGCCCACATGGCCAGCATTCTATCCAGTGGCCAGCAAGAGGCCTTTTTTTTTTTTTTTCCTCACGCCGTCTCTCTCCTCGCTCTCTCGCTCCATCTCTCATTTTCCTCTCATCCTCCTCTCACTCTCTCTCTCTCGTCCCCTCTGCCCCGGCAACTTCGGTACCCAGTTTCGTATCGCGCTCGGATCGGCCGGCTCTGGTGGCGGTGACCCTGGGTTCCCCCTTTTTTCCTTTTTTTCCCATCTTTCATCATCGTCATCTTTATCACCGTATTTTTTCACCTCGGCAATCCGGTGCCGCGTCCCAACAGGGCAAAAGAGGGAGGAATGCAGTGTGCTGAATTGAAAGAAGAGCCCCAAAGCGGCAAGCAGTGGGAGAAGAAGGGGAAAAAAAAGTAAAGAGGAAATGAGAAGGAAAAAAAAAAAAAAAAAAAAAAGGCCCAAACTTGGGGGCTTCTGCAAGTCTCACACAGAGCTTGGGGACGTGCCCACGCTTTGCATGTGAAGCGCGCGCAGGAACCGCCCCTAGAGAGAGGGTGCTACGGTGCATATTCGTACATGGCCGGGACATGCAGGCTCGGATGCGACGCTGCGGGACGAGACGGTAGCAGCTTGGTAGCTGCATACACGTGGGAAGCCATGGTGCAGAAGTGTGTGAGAGAGAGATGGAGAGATTGGCATTCAGTCTTTTCCCCACGGTGAGTTCGCCTAGATGGATGAAACGGCCGATGAATGAACGGATGAGCTTAATTAATCACGCTCTGCGTCTGTCTGTCTGTCTATCAAGACGTCGTCGGTACCTGCGGATACTTGAAAGACAGGCCCGGATGCAGGGTACGGCGAGTGCATTCCTGAGGATGCGCATGTAGGCGCATGTATGTACAAGTATGCATGGTTATGGGACAAAAGAATCGTATCCCACCCCAGCGGCCTCTCGGGGTCCTGGATGCGGTGCGACCTTGGCTTGGCCGTGCCTCGGCGGGACTGGCCCGGAGGGAGCCCGGAACCTTGACCGTTGGACAACTGACAGGCCAGGCCAGCCTCCGCGTGATGTCATTCCATTAGCTCCGGTCCGTGCCCGAGCCCCGGGTCTCTCCCCACATCCGAAGCAGCTAGAGCGCCAGTACCGGTAACGCATCTTGTATGTACGGTACCGTAGCATCCCTCTGCCCTGTCTTGCCCGCCTGAAGGCATCCGTGCCTATAACACTGGCCGTGCTGGGAGAGTCTCCGCCCCCCGCCCCGGGAAATCCTTGCCGGCCCAAAAGGCGGTGGAGGGACAGAATCTTCATCGACTTCTCTTCATGCAACAGCACTTTGACGATGGATGGTGCTTCTGCAACGTGCCTGTGAGAAACTCTGGCGACTGTAATCTCACGACGCTCAAGCCTCGATGACGAACCGTCTCTTTCTCTCTCCTTGCTTCTTCCATCGGGGCGGGAGACGGTAAACTCGCCCGCTGACCTGTCGTCTCACTCCGGCATGCGTCTTGAGATTTGACTGAATCCGACTTACACGGCGCGCCTCACGCCGCATTCAGCATGGTCAAGTGTCACAATTTACTCTCTCTCTCTCTCCAAGACCCTTGTCCGGGAGCAGGCCTTTTTCCAGCTGTTCAGGGGACATGGCTTGCATGGGGACCCTTCCCTGGCCACCATACGTGCATACAGACCCAAGCCAAGTGTGTGTGTCGTGTGTGTGTGAGTAGTGTGTGTGTGTGTGTGAGCCAAGGGTCGTATTTGGAGATGGCCGAC
>JAPEBW010001972.1:0-16639 GCA_027405785.1 Ophiocordyceps robertsii
TTAAACTAGTCTTAAGCGTATAGCTAGCTCGTCCGCTAAGCGTAGTTATACTACTAAAACAACTAAATAGATATTAAGGGACCTTTTTATATTTAGCCGGTATACGAGCTATCTTACTTTAGCGGTAACCTTAAACGGCCTAGTACGTCTTTCTTAAAGCTTTACTAGTTTACCGTCTATAACGTAATAGCCTTTACTAAGCTATAGCTAAACTTAATCGCTAGGCTTAAATTCTAGCGGGCGGTATTTCTTATCGTATCTATCCTTTATAGCGGCTTAAGCGTAGGCGATAGCTAACCTAGCTTCTTCTTATAAGACCTCTTAGTTTCGTAAGTATAAGTAGTTACTAAAAAACCGGAGGCCGTTATCTATTCTTATTCTTATAATAAGCTTACTAAGGGCCGCGTAAATTACTAAGAAGAAGGAGTTATTAAGGCTAAACTAAAGGGCGATTAGCGTATCGGTTTAGTATAGGTTTAGGAAATTAGCGGTAAAGAATCGTAGCGCGATTTTTATAGTTTAGTTTCGCCTTTCCGATAGGCCGTTAGTTTAAGGGTACTAAGCGGTAGATATAAAAAGCTTCGATTTAAAGGCTTGCTATAAGGTCCGCTAAAATACTAAGGTAAACTTTATATCTTAGTTAAAGATTATCCCTTTCAGAATCCCTTAATTAGCGCGGAGTAGTTTAGTATATAACGCTTATACTTAATCTTCCGCTTTAAACTAGTTATTACTTAAGATAAAAAGATATATTTTTAAGAATTTATTAGTTATAGTTAGTAAGGTATTAAAGAAGATCTTTATAAGATCTTTTTATAAGGATTATTCGGCTTAGACTATTAAGAGCCCGGTAATAAAGTTTATTGCTATTATATAGTATAGAACCGGCGGGCTTTAAATCGGGATAAGCTACCTTAGCGTCTTACCTTAGTTAGTTTAGTTATAGTAATAAGTATCGTAGCTATCTATAACCTTATCTACGTATTTACTAAGCTATAAGATTAAGAAGCTTTTAGATAAGTCTTATTATATACGGGTACGGCCGGTATAAAAGTATTTAGCGTAAGCGTCTTTAACGATCTCCTTAGCGTAAGTCTTAAGAATATATAGTCTTTAGCGTTTATCGTTCTCCGTAAAGTATAGTAACCCTTACGACTAGAGGAATAGGAGTTTAAGGACCCCGTCCTTATCGCTAAGCTACGCTATAATTTTTGCTTACTATATATCTTTTATATATCCGTTAATTATTTTCTAGCGGAGCGGTAATTCGATTAATGCTTCCGCGTAAAGGAACACGCGGTCCGTTATCTTGTTTTCCTAAATATATTTTAATTCCCCTTCTTAGTTTAAGGATACCGGCCTATTATCTTAGTACGGTAAGCGTAAAAGCGCGTCTAGCACGACGTTTTTAACGCCTAGGATATAGCATACCTTAAGCGGGAATTAGCTTAAGTATTAAGACGCGAGGACTAGCTTATTATTAGATTTTATACTAGTAGAGAATAGGGATTTTTAGTATACGATTTTATAAGTACTCGCATAGTTAGTAAAGACAACTACTTATAGCGTTCTTATAAATAGTACTATAGTACGTAGCTTACGTACTGCTTATACTAGGCCGGCTACTTTAAGTTTTATAGGCTAGTATCGGGGTTCTCCGCCTTAAAGGGCGCGGCTTAAGTAAACGATAAGCTAGACCTTAGTTTAGGCTAGTAGCGTCTTTTTATCTTATTTTATGCCTTCTTTTAAGTAGAAAGCTATAGCCGCTACTCCGTATTTTCGGGATATATCGATTTAGATAAATAATTATTAAGCGGGGTTAAAGTAGTAAATCGTTTAAGGCTTAGTAAGTTTCTTAGTTAAAATCGCGAAGGCCTCTTTTTCTTTTAAAGTAAGCTAGAAAGCGGCTTTCGCGGTATATTAAGCCTATCCTTAGCCCCTTAAGAGGACTCCTTCTTCCCGTCCTACTTAAAGTAGCTCCGTCTTTCGTTTTTATAGGATATTAACTTCCTTAGCGAAATGCAGGACTATATAGCGTAGCTACCTAGTAAAGCTAATCTATTTCTTAAGCTATTAAAGGTTCTTTAAGAACGCGATATCCCTTAAGGCTCGCACGCGTTCGTTTATATTTATTAAGCCGATAGCGTTTACCTTAAATCTAAGGAGCTATACGGATAGGTATACTAAGAAGGACTTTAGTCCGGATAAGGTAATATTATAATCGTAAAAGGCGCGGAATACGGCTTTTAAATATTAAAGGTATTCTTTAGCTATATTAAAGTAGATAATAATATTATTAATATAAGCCGCCGCGTATTCTTAGTATTTATAAAGGATATTATTAATAAACCTTTAGACGTATACTAGGGAGTTCTTAAAGCCTATAAGTATTATTAATAATCTTTTTAGCCCGCGATAGCTTATAACTATAAACCTTTCCCGATAGTCTTAATAAACTAAGAACTAGTAAAAAAACGATTATGCGTTTACTATACTAATAAACTTCTTTCCTTAAAGGCGTTTAATTATATCGCTTTAAAGGGGCATTAATTAAGCGTTTAAGGTAGTAATAGCGTTAATCCCCTATAAGTTTATAACTACTTATCCTTTCTCCTTTCCGTTTACCGTTTTTTATACTACGAATACTAGCGCCGCGAATAAGGTTAGCCTATAAACTCGTTTTAATCGGCCTTATACGGTTAGCTAGCTAAATATCGTATTTACTACCTTCTTATCTTTATTGCTTAATAAGTATAATCTTAATATAACTTATTAGTATTGCTATCCTTTTACTAAAGAAATACGTATATATTTAGATTCGTCTATATATACTACTCCCTTATCCTTTTAAAGGCGGGGAAACGATTAAAGGATATCTTAGACTTTTAATGCGTATTTTAAGTCTTTAGCATAGATCCAGACGCCCTTATTAGTAGTAAGTTCGGGCAGGTCCTTAGTTCGGCCGATTCTAAGTTTATAGTTTATAGTAAGATCCTTTTATAAGAAGTCCTTAGTAGGGTTTATTTTATTCGGATTTTCCGTAAGGGCTTCCGCTAAAGGAGTAGTAGCGTCGACCTCTTTATATAGCTAAAACTGCTTATTAAGGTCCGTAATTATCCTTACCTTTTAGCCTTAGCGGAGTATTAATAGTTCCTTAAAATAGTTTATCGCTATAAAGCTCTTATAATCCTATATTATTATTTAGGCGAGCTTAGGGTTATCGGGGAAAAATATTATATTACGCCTTAATAGCGGCGCCTAGACCTATATAAGTAAGGCGTAGCTAATACTAGCTAGAATCGTTATAGTAACTAAGTAAATTACCTATTTACGTATTACTAGTCCTAGCCGGACTATCTTAACTTCGGCTTTAATCCCTTTATAGGCCTTAATCTATAAGACTAACGTTAAGTTAATAAGGTCCTTTTAGTAAGGAACTAAAAAGTCTTAGCTAAGCAATATATTAGCCGCTAAGCGTTTTACTATTTAAGCGCCGATCTTTACCTTTATAACCGCGAGGCTGCCGTCTAGCCTTCTTAGTATATAAGCGGTAAATTCCGCTTATCTAATAGTAGCTATTCTTCTTACTCCTTAAATAAGAATTCGTTAAGAGGAGTTTATAATTATATCTTAAAAGGTCTTTATTAAGTTAGCTTAAATAAAGCTTCGGTTTACTTTAGTATCCGCATAAGCTTTAATGCTTATCCTAGGCCCTTCCTTTTTATAAACTAGTAGGCGTATATAAGTAAATCGTAACGGCTTATTAAGGTTTAATAGCTAAACGTTAAGGAAAGCCTTAACTATTTAAACGCTTTATAGCTTCCGAATAACTACTTACTATACTAAGCTATATCTTTATATAGCAACGTCTTAATTAAGGTTAAAAGGGTATTTATCTTTAACGTATTAGTAAAGCTTATTCTTTAATAGGAATACTTCGCCGTAAAATCCGCACGCTTTATCGGCCTCTTATACTAAGTCTGCTATAATATAGATTGCGGTTTCCTTTAAACTTTCGTTAGTATCTAACTAAGCTCCTTCCGTATTATACTCTTTATCCCTTAAATAGTCGTTAGTCTTTACTATAGTTCCTTTCTTAATCGCGGGGTATACTTATTTTAGCTTTAGCGTTAGCGAGCGTATAGTCTTAAAGGTCCCTTCTCTCTTAAGCTAAAGGACCTTAACTTATATTCTTAGCTATTTAAGCGGGTTTCTCCCTTAACTTAGCGAGCGCTATAAGGCTTAAGGTATATCCGTCTTTCTTAAGCGGTCTAAAAACGTAACCCTTAGTCCTAGCGAGCTTTCGATAGATAGCCGGGGCGTCCCGGACTATCTTTTAAGTGCGTATAGGGTATAGCTAGTTAGCCCTCGCCTTTTTATAAGTTAGACCTATTTCTTTCGCGCTAGTAAGTGCTTTTAAGATCCTTAAGTATATTTAACTTATAGCTAAAGAAGAATTTCCTCGTATTTATTAATCTATTTATTAATATCCTTATTCCTTACTAAATGTTATAAGGATTCTTATAAGTAGATATCTAGCTTTTAATAAATCACTATAATTAAGTGGTTTAGTTAGTAAAGCGCGGCCTTAGCTTTATATTATAAGCGCGATATCTAAGACTTAAAGTTAGATCTTACTACTATATCTTTAATAGTAAAGTGCTCTTTATTAAGTGCCTATATCGCTATATTTAAGCGGATTTTAAACCGTTTTTATAGGGCGGATATCTATTAGCTTAGTCTAACGCTAAGCTCGCTAAGTTTTTCTTATTATAGTTTTAAGAGGTCCTTAGAATACTATTCTACCGCACTTCCTTAAAGGAAGGAAGGCAATTAAATAGCTAATTTATCTATATAGGCCTCGCCTTTACTAGCGTTTTAGCGGATAAAGTTAATAAAACGGTTTACTTCTTAAAACGTACTAGCCTTATCGTCTTTTTAGACTTCGTTAAAGGATACTTTTAAAGGTCTTAATAAGTTAAATCTCCTTATATCCTCGGCTTATAGTTAAGGTTTTTCTTAAGGCTTAGTAAGCGCGTCTTCCTTTCTTAGTGCTTAAAGGAGACTAAGGAATTATTCGTTCGATATTACTACTATTCTTACTAAGGGGCTTAAGGCTATACTTAGTCTTAGTATTTACGCGCTTAGTATAGATAGGTTTAGCCCGCTAAAGGTATCGCTTACCGCGTCCTTATCGCTTATTATTAAGGTCTTAGTCTTAATACTCTCGCTAGGCGCTTAACCTTCCGTTTTATATATATCCCGGAATCCGGTATATTATAAGGCCCCCGGCGTAAAAGGCTCGTTTTTATTAATTAAGAGTCCCGAAAATGCCTTAATTAGCGCGGCTATAGCGGACGAGGCTAAACGGTAATACTAAACTAAGAAACTACTAAGTATCCTTTAAAGCGGATTTCCGGTTAAGGCCCTTAAGCTAAACTTTATTAATAGTACGCGGTAGAAATATCCGCTAAGCTTATCGTCTTTAAGAAAGAGTGACTTTATTATAAGCTCGATCTAAAGGGTATTTAGTAAGCGGGGAGCCGGATAGTTTTAAGGTTAGCTTATCTTTACTTCTTTTATTTAAAGGATAATCGATCCGTTTAAGTAATACTAAATTTAGTTTACTTAGTTATATAAATTCTATCGTTTTATAGTCTATTTTTTATTAGTATTTTAAAAGCGGATTGCCTCTTAAAGGGTAGTAGTCTTAGCTTCGCTAAGCGGGACTTATTCTATATCCCGTCTAGCTTTATAGGCTATCGCGGTATAGTACCTTAAAAAAAGGTAAGGGAGATTATTAAACTAATATACTTAGTAAGCCGCGGCCTTTTTTACTCTTACGGCTTACTTATCTTAGAGTTTTATTACGAGCGCGTTAAGGAAGAGGTACTTATTATTAAGGTTAGACTTAAAGGCTAATAAGAGCTTCTTACTAAAGAAAATATCGTTTAGTATCTAACTTCTTATAAGATAAGTACTTAATCGTGCGATATAGTCGCTTTTAGCTTCGCGGATATCCGAAGGATTTCTATTTAGATAAGTAAGAATTGCTACTATTTACTACGCCTTATAGTATAAGGATAAGGGGATAAAGCGCGGACTAATTACCGCTAGTTAAGGCTAGTACTATAGACTAATTACCGCCGGTTAAGGCCGGTACTATAAACTAATTACCGCCGGTTAAGCTAGTATAATAAACTAATTACCGCATATAAACGTATATAAGGGTTTAGAAATAGTAAAAAGCTTAATTTATTCTTAAAAGCATAGCTAGCTACTTTATACTTAGTTCTTTAAGCTAATTTTAAGGATCTCTAACTATACTATCTATAGTATATAAAATAAACTATAGATATCCTTATAGAATTGCTTAATAAATTAAGTATAAGCCCGGTTAAAAACACTATAGACTATAGTTAAGGAAATCCCTTAAATATCCTTAGACGTCCCTTAAAAATCGCGGTAAGGTTTATCTTATATTTTCTAAGGTGCTTTTATAGTTAAAAATAAGTCGAACTATAGTTAGGATATCCCGCGGAAATCCTTAAAAATCCCTTAAAGATACTAGCGGAATCCGCTTAATAGTTTTTACGGTATCTTTTATAGGTAAAGACGTCGTAAACTATAGTTAGGTAGGCTCTTAACCCTTTATAGTTATATCCCGGAAACCTTAGCGGGGTCCGACTAGTAATGTTTATTATATCTCCTTAGGCGAGCCTTTATAGTGCGTGCTCCGGGCGTTCCCGTCGCGGGGTTTTATAGGGCTTCCTTAAGAGTAAAGTAAGGAGTCTGGGCGTGGCCGTTTAGATTCCGTAATAATTTACTCTTACTAAGTAGTTTAAAAATATAACCCGTGGCCTTAGCAAGCCTTTAATAAATAGCCGGGGCGTCTTAAACTATCCTTTAAGTGCGTATAAGGTATAGCTAGTTAGCCCTCGCCTTTTTATAAGTTAGATTTATTTCTTTTATGCTAATAAGTGCTTTTAAGATCCTTAAGTATATTTAACTTATAGCTAAGGAAGAATCTCCTTATATTTATTAATTTCTTTATTTATATCCTCGTTTCTTACTAAACATTATAAGGATTTTTATAAATAAATATCTAGCTTTTAGTAAATTACTATAGTTAAGTAGTCTAGCTAATAAAGCGCGGCCTTAGCTTTAAATTATAAGCGCGATATCTAAGACTTAAAGTTAGATCTTATTACTATATCTTTTATAATAAAGTGCTTTTTATTAAGTACTTATATTACTATATTTAAGCGGATTTTAAACTGTTTTTATAAGGCGGAGATCTATTAGCTTAGTTTAACGCTAAGCTTACTAAGTTCTTCTTATTATAGTTTTAAAAGGTCCTTAAAATACTATTCCGCCGTACTTCCTTAAAGGAATAAAGGCAATTAAATAGCTAATTCGTTTATATAAGCCTCGCCTTTATTAGCATTTCGGCGGATAAAGTTAATAAAATAGTTTACTCCTTAAAATATACTAGCTTTATCGTTTTCTTAGACTTTATTAAAAGATACTTTTAAAGGTCTTAATAGGTTTAATCTCCTTATATTCTTAGCTTATAATTAAGGTTTTTCTTAAGGCTTAAGAAGTATATTTTCTTTTCTTAGTACTTAAAGGAGACGAAGAAATTATTTATTTAATATTATTATTATTCTTATTAAAGGGCTTAGGGCTATACTTAATCTTAATATCTACGCGCTAAGTATAGATAGGTTTAGCCTGCTAAGGGTATCGCTTACCGCGTTCTTATTGCTTATTATTAAGGTCCTAGTCTTAATACTCTCGCTAAGCGCTTAACTTTCCGTCTTATACGCGTCTTAAAATTTAGTATACCGCGGGGCCCTTAGTATTAAAAGCTTATTTTTATTAATTAAAAGTCTTAAAAATGCTTTAGTTAGCGCGGCTATAGCGGATATAGCTAAACGGTAATATTAAATTAAAAAACTACTAAGTATCCTTTAAGGCGGATTTCCGGTTAAGGCCCTTAAGCTAAATTTTATTAGTAGTACGCGGTAAAAATATCCGCTAAGCTTATTATCTTAAGGAAAGAGTAACTTTATTATAAGCTTAATCCGGAGGGTATTTAAAGGGTAAGGAGCTAGATAGTTTTAAACTTAGCTTATCCTTACTTTTTTTATTTAAAGGATAATTAATCTATTTAAGTAATATTAAATTTATTTTACTTAGTTATAGAAGTTTTATTGTTTTATAGTCTATTTTTTAATAGTATTTTAAAAGCGGATTGCCTTTTAAAGGGTAGTAGTTTTCGCTTAGCTAAATAGGACTTATTTTATATCTTATTTAGCTCTATAAACTATCGCGGTATAGTACCTTAAAAAAGGGTAAAGGAGATTATTAAACCGGTATACTTAGTAAGCCGCGGTCTTTTCCGCTTTTATAGCGTACTTATCTTAAAGTTTTATTATAAGCGCGTAAAGAAAAAGGTGCTTATTATTAAAGTTAGACTTTAAGGCTAATAAAAGCTTCTTACTAAAGAAAATATTATTTAGCATTTAACGTTTTTTAAAATAAGTACTTTATTATGCGATATAGTTGCTCTTAGCTTAGCGGATATTTAAAGGATTTCCGTTTAAATAAGTAAGAATTACTACTAATTACTATGCTTTATAGTATAAAGATAAGGGGATAAGGCGCGGACTAATTACCGCTAGTTAAGGCCGGTATTATAAACTAATTACCGCTAGTTAAGCTAATATAATAAACTAATTACTATATATAAATATATATAGGGGTTTAAAAATAATAAAAAGCTTATCTATTCTATAAAGTATAGCGAGCTACTATATTTAGTTTTTTAAGCTAATTTTAAGGATTTTTAAGTATATTATTTTTTTATTTATCGATAGTATATAAATAAACTATATATATCCTTATAAAATCGCTTAATAAACTAAGTATAAGGCTCGTTAAAAATACTATAGACTATAGTTAAGGAAATCCCTTAAATATCCTTAAATATCCTTTAAAAATCGCAGTAAAGTTTATCTTATATCTTTTAAGGTGCTTTTATAGTTAAAAATAGGTCGAACTATAGTTAAGATATCCCGCAGAAATCCTTAGATATCCCTTAAAGATACTAGCGGAATCCGCTTTATAGTTTTTATAGTATCTTTTATAGTTAAAGATATCGTAAACTATAGTTAAGTAGGCTTTTAACCCTTTATAGTTATATCTTAAAAACCTTAGCTAGGTCTAACTAATAATATTTATTGTATTTTTTTAAGCGAGCCTTTATAGTATATACTTTAGGCGTTCTTATTATAGGGTTTTATAGGGCTCCTTAAGACTAAAGTAAGGAGTTTAAGCATAGCTGTTTAGATTCCGTAATATATAAGCTTACTTTTATATATATATTTATACTTAAAAAGCAAAATAAGTATAGAAGAGGGCAGGTAAGTAGCTATAGTAAGGGGATTTTAAAGATATAAAAGGTGTGCGAAAAGGTAAAGAAATAAATAAGATGTGTATATATAAGGTTAATAATCTATTTAAGGTAAAGTAAGGACTAAGGCCTCTTTATATAAACAATTCTTAAGCTATAAGTAACTTAAGTAATTAGGAAAAGAGCCTCCTATTTAGTATAATTATATATAGTAGGCTAATAGCTATTATTAAGTTAATATTATATTTATAAGCCTAGAGATTAATTCCGTAAGGAATATAAGGTAGCGTAGCGACTTAGTATAGATTGTATATATAGTCTCTATATATAACTCTTTCTAATCTGCTTATTCCTTGCTTATATATGCGTGAGATAATATAAAATTATGTATAGTATGTAGACTTATATAGCGGATTTAATGTATATTTTAGAGTGTTTATATAGTGTGTTATTCATACTGTATTTAGCTTATAGGCTGCGGAAGAGTATATTTTACTCCCTTCTATTTACTATAAGTAAGACTACTAAGGGGTCTAGCTATTTTACGCTTAAGTAGTATCAAATAAATAAGAAGTATTAATTAAAAGTATAAGCTTTCTTTTCGTAATATATAGTAATAATATTAAGCTTATTTAATTATATAAAAGGAGGGACTTATTATACTAAATGTAAAAAGCATATAAGACTTTATATAAAGTATAAAAAAGGTTATTAACTTCTTTTAAATAGCTATTACCGCGTTTTAAGTAAAGTAAGAAAAAATAGTAAACTAAACGCACGCGCTAATAAAAAGACTTAAGGTAAGTAATAAAGTATAAAGAAATATTAAGAAGTATACTATAAATAGGCCTTATTAAAAGCTTAAGAAGCTATATTAAAAGTATAATATAATAAAAGTAGTTAGTTTATTAATAGTAAAGCTTAATATAATAAGAAGGGTATTTAAAAACCTATATATTAAGTTCTTTTATTATATAGTAAGTAACTTTTTACTTAGCTAAGTAGTTAAGGACTATTAGCTACTAATAATAATTAAGGAGGATAATAAACTAAAGTATATTATAATAAAGATTTAATAAGCTTAGTAAAAACGGACTAAAAAGATACGAAGTCTTTATAAAGTAGTATAAGTATATTAACTTAACTTAGTAGCTAATAGGCGACTTTTAAGATATAATTACTTTAAAAGAGTTTAAAAAAAAGTATAATAATACTATAAAAAAGAAATATAAAGCAGAGATATAATAGTAAATAAAACTAAAAAGCAAAGAAGAAGATAAAGAAGATAGTAAAGAAAGGAAAACAATAAAAAAAAAGAAAAAAGAGTTTTAAGCTACGCTTATTAAATATTAAAACGATTTAAAATAATATGCATAATAAAAATAAACTATAAATATATACGAAGTATAAGTAATTATTAAAGGATAGATAAAGAATAATAAGATAAAATAAAATATAGTATAAATATAAAGAAGATATATAAAAAACTATAACTTAATTTAAGTAAACTACTTACTACTAGCTAATATTAATAGATTAACTTAAAATGTTAAGGTATATTTAAGCTAAGCGCGTTATAATAATAATATATTCTAACTCCGCGTATTATAGTAATTATTAGCGATATCTTACTAGTAAATATTTATAAAAAATAAGAAATTATAATTATAAATTAGTGCGATACTTTTTAAATATTATCAATAATATATAGTCTTAAAGCGTATTTATAGTAATAACTATATTGCTAGTATATTAATATCGTATTAATAGAATATTATATATAGTTTTAAAATAAAAATATATAGGTAAATATTAAAAACTAGTAAAAGTATAAAGAAAAAGTTATAAGCGTAAAGTAAAGCTTTATTTTAAAATACTTTAAACTTAGTATTTATATTAAAAGATACTATACGTATAATATATCTTAAGTAGAAAAAGCGCTATTACTACGTCTTATAGTATAAGAATAAGGGGATAAGGCGTAAACTAATTACTACTAATTAAGACTAGTACTATAAACTAATTACCGCTAGTTAAAGTCGTACTATAAACTAATTACTACTAGTTAAGCCGGTATAATAAACTAATTTTTATATATAAACGTGTATAAGGGTTTATAAATAGTAAAAAGCTTATCTTTTCTTTAAAGTATAGCTAGCTACTTTATACTAAGTTTTTAAGCTAATTTTAAAAATCTCTAACTATATTATCTTACTATCAATTATTAGTATATAAATAAACCGTAGATATCCTTATAGAATTACTTAATAAACTAAGTATACGTTTAGTTAGAAATACTATAAACTATAGTTAAGGAAATCCTTTAAATTTCTTTAAATATCTTTTTAAACTTGTAGTAAAGTTTATCCTATATTTTCAAGGGTGCTTTCTTCGTTATAAAGAGACTAAACTATAATTATAATATCCCGTAAAAATCCTTTAATATCCCTTAAAAATACTAGCGGAATCCGTTTAGTAGTTTTTATAGTATCTTTTATAGTTTAAAACGTTATAAACTATAGTTAAATAAGCTTTTAAGTATTTATATATTTATCTTAAAGACCTTAGTAAAGTCTATTTAATAATATTTTTCGCGTCTCCTTAAGCGAGCTTTTATAGCGCGTGCTTTAAGCATTCCTACCGCGGGGTTTTATAAGGCCTTTTAAAAGTAAAGTAAACAGTTTAAGCATAGCCGCTTAAATTTTATTATAACTTCCTTAAGTTAAAAAGAAATACGAACGTCTTTATTAATATAAAGTTAGAATAAAGTAAAGGGGGCGCTAAGTAATAGCTTTATAGTAGCGTTTTTATACTATATTAGCAATATACTATCCTTATTCCTTTAATAGGTTTTTAGCTTATCCGGCCGATAGAAATTAAGCAGCTTAAGATAGTAAGTAAACGACTTTATTATAAATTCTTTTTACTTATTTAGTCGTGCGTTTTTATTTTATTAAGGCGATTAGCATATCCGGCTTAAATTAACTATAAGGTTTTTAACTCTCCTTTAAGTATACGTTTAAGCATTTTTTAAATAATAAAACGTCTCCGCGCTAAAAGATATTTATCTTTTTATAGTAAGATATATTATTAAAGACGAACTTATTTAAGCCTTATTTAATATTATTATCTTACTTACTTTTTACGCTGTTTTTAATCCCTTACTAAGTTCTTTATACTACTTACTCGTTTTTAAGCCGCTTATAGGCTAGATATTATATCTTACTTACTACTGCTATTATAGCTATCCCTTACTTTTAATAGCTAGACTTTCTAACTAATTATTCTTTTTACGCGGCGCTACTACTTACGATTTTCCGCTTACTAATATACGTTTAGCAACTAAGAAGGTTATAAAGAAGTAAAATATACTCTTCCGCAGCTTTTAGGCTAAATACAGTATAAATAACATATGATATAAATACGCGAAAATATATATAAAATCCGCTATATATTTCTATATACTATATACATTTTTTTATATTATTCTACGCATATATAAGTAAGGTATAAGCAGATTGAAAAGAGGTATATATAGAGACTATACGTATAATCTATACTAAGTCGCTACGCTACTTTATTTTTCTTATAGAGTTAATCCCTAAGCTTAAAAATATAATATTAACTTAATAATAGCTATTAGCCTACTATATATTATTGCGGTAAATAAAGGACTCCTTTTTAAATCACTTAAGTTACTTATAGCCTAGGAATTGTTTATAGAAGGAAGCTTTAGTCCCCCCTTTACCTTAAATAGATTATTAACCTTATATATATATATCTTACCTATTTCTTTACTTTTTCGCACACTTTTTATATCTTTATAATCCCCTTACTTATAGCTATATGCCTGCTCTCTTCTATACGTATTTACTTCTTAATTAGTTATAAGCCCCGCTTCCCTTTAAGCTAAACTTACCCCCGACTGCTACTAACGTTTTTCCGACTATTATATAATTAGGAAATTCTAACAAACCTTTTTCCTACTTTCTACATAATTACACTTACTAAGCGTATTTACTACGGAATTTTCCCGATATCTTATCGGACTCGGTTTGCTGTTTTTCCCCTCCCCTCCTCCTTTTTATACCTTATGTTTTTATAACCACATTTTTAAGACTATATTAAACATAAAATCCCTCTTAAAAATCTTTCCCTATAAAATAAAAAACGCGCTTTTTAATAGTTTTTTTTTGTTCGCCTACTTTATATAAAGTCCTTTACTCTCTTTTTAATCTCTCCCTTATACCCCCCGATTTCCAATCGGCTATTAAAATCTAGAAAACAAGTAAACAAACCTTTTAAAATTTCTCCTCTACGTAAAGAGGAACGCACTTTCAAACATGATTTTCCTTTTATTTTTCAGATCTTTCTATTATACCCTTTAACTAATATCCCTTTAATTAATATTTCTTTTCCTTACTCCTCCTTTTTAATCGACTTTTATACCGGAATACCTCTCGAAAGAATCTATTAAAAATATAGCTACTAATACAGACTACTAATTTAGTAAGTTAAAAGGTTCTTCGAATTATTCCTCTTAGTTACTTTAAATAAAATTCGTTTTTATCTTAGAGAAGGCCGCTAAAGCCGTCTCTTAAGACCTATATGCTAAATCCGCGGAAATCCTTGCCCTTATACGTCGTATAGTTAAGAATAGCCCTCTTTCTTAGATTAAACACTATACGACTGTAAAGTTAGCTTACGAAGCTTTAAAAGCCCTTTATAACTTAGTAGATTTTACTTTTAATTTTCTTCTTATAAAGGAATTGTTTAATATAACCCTCGAAACCTCCACCTTTATTAAGGAATGTCTTATTAATATAAAGGAGCTTTTCGATAAGCTAAATACACGATAAATTAAAATCCCCGAGGTAGTAATTATTACTTAGATTTTAAAATGCTTAAATAGCTCCTATTTTAGCTTTAGAACTAATATTTCTTAAGCTCTTTAATATAACGCCTAAGCCTATACTTTAAAATCACTTTCTTCCGCTTTAATTAATAAGTTTAAAAGAAATAAAGCTTTAAAAGGTCTTTTTTTCTATTAGCTATTCTTTTTATATAGCAAAAACCCCGTCTTTTATAAATATTATAAGAAAAATAGCTATGCTATAAAAAACTGCTTTTACCTTAAGGAAAAAAAAGTTAAGGTAAATGCAGTAGCTTTTAAATTAAAAGCTTCTTTCTCTTCCTTTTATAAAAGGCCCCTTTTGTTTAGACTTTCTTAGGACTATTTAAATAAAAATAATAAGCGTTTTACGCCTACACTCTCCTAAAGAGAGTCTTCTTAAGAGAGAGTTTTAGTTACTAGAAATTTAGTAGTTAAAGGCCGAAAAAGAAGACGAGTTTCTTACTTTAAAGAGTCCTCTCCCTTTAAAGAGATACTTTATATTTCCAATTCCTTAGCTTAAGTAAATAACCCTTTTCTTATACCCTTTATACCCTCTATACCCTCTATACCCTCTATACCTTCTTTACCCTCTATACCCTTTATACTCTTTATACCCTTTATATATACTATACCCCTTTTATATATACCTTTTTATATACCTCTTAAAAAGAGAAAGAGTAAGCTAATATAAGAAATATTATAGGACTTTTAAAGCCTCTTCCTTCCTCTATTTCTAAGGTTATTTTTAAGGTAAATACAAATGTTATAAAAATAAAAAAAGGGAATATATATACCTTTATCTTTAATATAAGGACTTTTAAGCATATAATATATACTTAATCACTCCTCTCTTTTTATAAAGATATATATATAACTATTTCTTAAGGAAAAGCGTTTTTATTATAGTTAAAGGCGTAGGAAATTTATGTTTTAAATTTCCTAATAGCAATACATACTATATATTAAAAAACTGCCTTTATATACGTAAAATAAATATTAATATAATAAGTTAAATATCTCTTTATAATACCTTACTTTAATAAGTAAAGATAATAAAACGCTCTTAAATAAAAAGGCAAATATACTTATATAAGGCTTTGTTAATAACGGCCTATATTATATTCTTATAGTTATAAGGACTTGCTTTTAAATTAATAATAGGATATTTAATATAAAAAGCTCTATAAATAATATACCTATAAATAATAGACTTACAAACAATATACTTATAAACAATACCCTTATAAATAAAGATAAAAAGTCTATAGATAAAAAGAAAACTATAGATTTACTTTTTTAGCATAAAAGACTAGGATATATACATTATAAATTACTATATAGATACTTAAGAAAAAGGTATTTTAATATAAAGATAAATAAAGCTAATATAATAAAGATAAAGCAATATAAAGCTTGTATAAAAGCTAAACAAACAGATAAACAGAAAAAGACTTCTTCGAAAAGAAAATACCTCTTTTTATATAAAATATATACTAATATTTAAGGCTATATAAAAACCCTTACTTATAATAAGTACACATACTTTATATCCTTTTTAGATGCTATAACTAGATATCTAAGAATATATCTTATAAAAAGTAAGGCAGAATGTCTACTTAAATTCTTAGAATATAAGTAGGAATTAAAAAAAAATATAAATAAGACTACTATAAAAGACGTTTTCTCTAATAGAACAAGAGGATTTATATATAATATAAAACTATTTTGCTTAAAACCCGGCCTTATATATAATATAAGTCCTATATATACCCCTTATGTTAATAGTAAAATAAAAAGGATAAAAAGGACTATACTTAATAAAGTCCGGGCTATGCTTTTTACCTAAAATCTACTAAAATACCTATAAGGTAAGGCTGTTTTAGCAGCTATATATATCTATAATAGGTCCCCGCATTTTGCTATAGTCTTTATATCCCTTATAGAAAAGAAGAATAATATAGCTTTAAGTTTTAAAGACTTAGATAAAATAAAGGTATTTAGAAACACTATATTTTATAAGAATAAAACCCTTAATAATAACCTAAAGCCTTTAAAAGGGTAATAACAAGCTATAAAGATACCGCTTATAAAATATATAACTTTTCTAAACGAAAAGTAATAATTTCTAATAATATAACTATATTAAGGAATAACTTCTTAAATAAAGAAAAATATACTAATTTGAATAATATGCCCTCCTTAAATAAGCTGCTAAATAACTATAATACTAAAAGAATTAGTACTAGTAATAATATAAATAACAATATTATTTATAATAATAATAATAATAATAATAATAATAATAATAATAATAATAATAATAATAA
>JAPEBW010001973.1:0-16621 GCA_027405785.1 Ophiocordyceps robertsii
CGAGGAGCTATATAAATAGGTATACTAAGAAGGACTTTAGTCCGAATAAGGTAATATTATAGTTATAAAAGGCGCGGAATATAGCTTTTAAATATTAAAGGTGTTCTTTAGCTATATCTAAGTAGATAATAATATCGTTAATATAGGCCGCCGCGTATTTTTAGTATTTACGGAGGATATTATCGATAAACCTTTAGACGTATACCGGGGAGTTCTTAAAGCCTATAAGTATTATTAATAATCTTTCTAGCCCGCGATAGCTTATAACCGTAAACCTTTCTTAGTAGTTTTAATAAACTAAGAACTAGTAGAAAAACGATCGTACGTTTACTATATTAATAAACTTTTTTCCTTAAAGGCGTTTAATTATATCGCTTTAAAGGGGCATTAAGTAAGCGTTTAAGGTAATAATAGCGTTAATCCCCTATAAGTCTACAACTACTTATCCTTTCTCCTTTCCGTTTACCGTCTTTTATACTATAAATACTAGCGCCGCGAATAAGGTTAGCCTGTAAACTCGTTTTAATTAGCTTTATGCGGTTAGCTAGCCGAATATCGTATTTACTACCTTCTTATCTTTATCGCTTAATAGGTATAATCTTAATACGACTTATTAGTATTGCTATTCTTTTACTAAAGGAATATATATATATTCGGATTCGTTTATATATACTACTCCCTTATCCTTTTAAAAGCGGGGAAACGATTAAAGGATATCTTAGACTTTTAATACGTATTTTAAGTCTTTAGCGTAGATCTAAACGCCTTTATTAATAATAAGTTTAGGTAAGTCCTTAGTTTAGCTAATTCCGAGTTTATAGTTTATAGTAAGATCCTTTTATAAAAAGTCTTTAGCAGGGTCTATTTTATTTAGATTTTCCGTAAAGGCTTTTATTAAAGGAGTCGTAGTATCGACCTCCTTATATAGTTAGAACTGCTTATTAAAGTCCGTGATTATCCTTACCTTTTAGCCTTAGCGGAGCACTAATAGTTCCTTAAAATAGTTTATCGCTATAAAGCTTTTATAATCCTATATTATTATTTAAGCGAGCTTAGGGTTATTAAGGAAAAATATTATATTACGCCTTAATAGCGGCGCTTAGACCTATACGGGTAAGGCGTAGCTAGAACTAGCTAAAATCGTTATAGTAACTAAGTAGAATACCTATCTATATATCGCTAGTCTTAGCTAAACTATCTTAACTTTAGCTTTAATCCCTTTATAAGCCCCGATTTATAAGACTAACGTAAAGTTAATAAGGTCCTTTTAGTAAGGAACTAAAAAGTCTTAGCTAAGCAATATATTAGCCGCTAAGCGTTTTACTATTTAGGCGCTAATCTTTACTTTTATAACCGCGAGGCTACTATCTAGCTTTCTTAGTATATAAGCGGTAAATTCCGCTTATCTAATAGTAGCTATTTTTCTTACTCCTTAGATAAGAATTCGTTAAAAGGAGTTTATAGTTATATCCTAAAAGGTCTTTATTAAGTTAGCTTAAATAAGGCTTTAGTTTGCCTTAGTATCTATATAAGCTTTAATGCTTATCCCGGGCCCTTCTTCTTTATAGATTAGTAAGCGTGTATAAGTAAATCGTAACGGCTTATTAAGGTTTAATAGCTAAATATCTAAGAAAGCCTTAACTAACTAAACGCTTTATAGCTTTTAAATAACTACTTACTATACTAAGCTGCGTCTTTATATAGCAATATCTCGGTTAAGGTTAAGGGGGTATTTATCTTTAACGTATTAATAAAGCTTATTCTTTAAGGGGAATACTTCGCCGTAAAATCCGCACGCTTTATCGGCCTCTTATACTAAGTTTACTATAGTATAGATTGCGGTTTCCTTTAAGCTTTCGTTAGTATCCGATTAAGCTCCTTCCGTATCGTACTCTTTATCCCTTAAATAATCGTCGGTCTTTACCGTAGTTCCTTCCTTAGTCGCGGGGTATACTTATTTTAACTTTAGCGTTAATAAGCATATAGTCTTAAAGGTCCTTTCTCTTTTAAGCCGGAGGACCTTAACTTATATTTTAAACTATTTAGGCGGGTTTCTCCCTTAACTTAGCGAGCGCTATAAGGCTTAAGGTATATCCGCCTTTATTAAGCGGTCTAAAAATATAACCCTTAGTCCTAACGAGCCTTTAATAGATAGCTAGGGCGTCCTAGACTATCTTTTAAGTATATATAGGGTATAGCTAGTCGGCCCTCGCCTTTTTATAGGTTAGACCTATTCTTTTCGCGCTAGTAAGTACTTTTAAGATCTTTAAGTATATTTAACTTATAGCTAAGAAAGAATTTCCTCGTATTTATTAATATATTTATTAATATCCTCGTTCCTTACTAAACGTTATAAGGATTCTTATAAGTAAACGTCTAGCTTTTAGTAAATTACTATAGTTAAGTAGTTTAGCTAGTAAAGCGCGGCCTTAGCTTTATATTATAAGCGCGATATTTAAGACTTAAAGTCGGATCTTATTACTATATCTTTAATAATAAAGTGCTTTTTATTAAGTGCTTATATCGCTATATCTAAGCGGATTCTAAACCGTTTTTATAAGGCGGATATTTATCGGCTTAGTCTAACGCCGGGCTCGCTAAGTTCTTCTTATTATAGTTTTAAGAGGTCTTTAAAATACTATTCCGCCGCACTTCCTTAAAAAAAGGAGGGCAATTAAATAGCTAATTTATCCGCATAGGCCTTGCCTTTCCTAGCGTTTTAGCGGATAAAGTCGATAAAACGGTCTACTCCTTAAAACGTATTAGCTTTATTATCTTCTTAAACTTTATCGAAAGATACTTTTAAAGGTCTTAATAGGTTAAATCTCCTTATATCCTTAGCTTATAATTAAGGTTTTTCTTAAAGCTTAGTAAGCGCGTTTTCTTTTCTTAATACTTAAAAAAGACTAAGGAATTATTTGTTCGATATTATTATTATTCCTACTAAGGGGCTTAAGGCTATACTTAGTCTTAATATCTACGCGCTTAGTATAGATAGGTTTAGCCTACTAAGGGTATTGCTTACTATATCCTTATCGCTTATTATTAAGGTCTTAGTCTTAATACTCTTACTAAGCGCTTAACCTTCCGTTTTATACGCGTCCCGGAATCTAGTGCGCTATAAGGCCCTTAGTATAAAAGGCTCGTTTTTATTAATTAAGAGTCCCGAAAATGCTTTAATTAACGCGGCTATAATAAATAAGGCTAAATAGTAATACTAAACTAAGAAACTACTAAGTATCCTTTAAGGCGGATTTCCGGTTAAGGCCCTTAAGCTAAACTTTATTAGTAGTATGCGGTAGAAATATCCGCTAAGCTTATCGTCTTAAGGAAAAAGTAACTTTATTATAAGCTCGATCTAAAAGGTATTTAGCGGGCAAGGAGCCGGATAGTTTTAAAGTCGGCTTATTTTTACTTCTTTTATTTAAAGGATAATTAATCTATTTAAGTAATACCGAATTTAGTTTACTTAATTATATAGATTTTATCGTTTTATAGTCTATCTTTTATTAGTATTTTAAAAGCGGATTGCCTTTTAAAAGGTAATAGCCTTAGCTTAGCTAAGCAAGACTCGTTTTACGTCTTATTTAGCTTTATAGGCTATTGTAGTATAGTACCTTAAAAAGAGGTAAAGGAGATTATTAAACCGGTATACTTAGTAGGCCGCGGCCTTTTCCGCTTTTATAGCCTACTTATCTTAAAGGTTTATTATAAGCGCGTTAAGGAAAAGGTGCTTATTATTAAGGTTAGACTTAAAAGCTAATAAAAGGTTCTTACTAAAGAAAATATCGTTTAGTATTTAACTTCTTATAAGATAAGTACTTAATCGTGCGATATAATCGCTTTTAGCTTAGCGGATATTTAAGGGATTTCCGTCTAAATAAGTAAGAATTGCTATTATTTACTACGCCTTATAGTATAAGGATAGGGGGATAAGGCGCGGACTAATTACCGATAGTTAAGGCTAGTATTATAGACTAATTACCGCCGGTTAAAGCTAATACTACGGACTAATTACCGCCGGTTAAGCCGGTATAATAGACTAATTACTATATATAAACGTATATAAGGGTTTAGAAATAATAAAAAGCTTATTTATTCTTAAAAGTATAGCTAGCTACTTTATACTTAGTTCTTTAAGTTAATTTTAAGGATCTCTAACTATACTATCTATAGTGCGTAAAATAAACCGTAAATATCCTTATAAAATTGCTTAATAAACTAAGTATAAGCCTAGTTAAAAATACTATAGACTATAATCGGGGAAATCCCCTAAATATCCTTAAATATCCCTTAAAAATCGCGGTAAGGTTTATCCTATATCTTTTAAGGTGCTTTTATAGTTAAAAATAGGTCGAACTATAGTTAGGATATCCCGTGGAAATCCCTAAAAATCCCCTAAAGATACCGGCGGAATCCGCTTAATAGTTTCTACGGTATCTCTTATAGTTAAAGACGTCGTAAACTATAGTTAAGTAGGCTCTTAACCCTCCGTAATTATATCCCGGAAACCTTAGCGGGGTCCGACCGGTAATGTTCGTCGTATCTCCTTAAGCGAGCCTTTATAGTGCGTACTTTAAGCGTTCCCGTCGCGGGGTTCCGTAGGGCTTCTTTAGGAGTAAAGTAAAAAGTCCGGGCGTGGCCGTTTAGATTCCGTAATAACGTCCTTATTGTTTATAAGACGGGACCTCCTTAGTTTATTAAGCTAGTAGTTAAAAGCTATGTACGCTTATATTATTACGCGCGCTTAAAAGGAGCCTCTTTTCTATATAGACTTATAAGTCTACTTTCCTATATAGTAATTAAACCTACGCTAAAGAAATTACTACTATTAGCTATAGAGAAATAGTATAATAATACTATACTACTAAAAGGTCTTGCCCTAACTTTAGTTAAAGGTCGGTATAGTAATTATCGTTTATATGCTTATATCTTATATATTAATCTATAAGTAGCCGGACTGCTTATATTTTACATTTTATAATACGAAGTTTACTAAACGTTTAATAATACTAGCTATAACTAATAATTAGTAAATACTATAATACAATATAAAAATACATTTATATATATATAAATATAGAAATATATATAAATATACTATAAAGTTATAAAGACTATATTATAAATAAAAACCTTAAGTATAAAAATAAAAATAATAATAAGTAGTATAATAAAAAAAAAACTAATTGTAAAATTAATAAAAGCTTTATACGGCCTTAAAGAAAGTCCGATACTTTAACATAATTTATTATTTAAGCTCTTAAGCGAGCAAAGATTCTCTTACAAACCTATAAATAAAAGGGTATTTATAAACAATAAGCTATATATAGCTCTATTAGTTTACTTAAACGATCTTTACTACGGAGAAACAACGCGATAATACCGCACTGCTAAAAGGTCTCGCCCCGGCCTTAGTTAGGGGTCGGGACGCTAATTATCGTCTATATGCTTATATCTCACATACCGACATATAAGTAGCCGGAGCGCTTATATCTCACGTTCTATAACAATTGCCGCCTTAAAAGGAAAGACGACAACGTCCTCGTTATCTATAAGACGGGACCTCCCCGGTTTATTAAGCCGGTGGCTAGAAGCTGCGCACGCTTATATTATCACGCGCGCCCGGGGGGAGCCTTATTTCTATACGGACTTATAGGTCTACTTTCTCGCGCGGGGATCGAACCTACGCTAAAGGAATTGCTACTATTTGCTACGGAGAAATAACGCGATAATACCGCATTGCTAAAAGGTCTCGCCCCGGCCTTAGTTAGGGGTCGGGACGCTAATTATCGTCTATATGCTTATATCTTATATACCGATATACGAGTGGCCGGAGCGCTTATATCTTACGTTCCGTAATAATCTTTTAGTTTTTAGGCCTATAAAGAATTCTATAACTTATATAATTAATAAAATAGGCAAGGTTTAAAATATTTAATCTTTAAGTAAAGTAAAAGACTTCTTAAGAATAACTATAACTAAAAATAAAACAAAAAAGGATATATATATATCTTAAGGAATATATACCTTTAATAATATAAAGGAATGTAATAAAAAAAAGGAACCTTAAAAACCCTTCTTATATAAGGAGTTAAATTAAATAAAACAGAAAACTATATAGCTATAAAAGAACATCTTATTATATTAAATGTAAATAAGCTTACTATTATTTTTAGCATTGTTTTAAAGGCTAGATATATTTTACGTAGTAATATTATATACTAAACTTGCTTTTAATCTATAAATACTATATTTTAAAGCACTAGATACCTTTTAAAAATATCTTAATTAATATCCTAGCCTAAGCATATACTATAACTATAATATAGCATTTAATATACTATTTTTAAAGCCTATACTAATACTAATTAGGCTAGTAATCTTATAGACCGTAGGTTAATCTCCGGATATTATTTCTTTACAAATAATAACCTTATAAGCTAGGCTTATTAAAAGCAAATATTTATAGCACTTACTATATACAAGGCCGTATATATAGGCCTTAAGAAGGCTAATAAAGAAGCATTACATTTATATAGCTATTTTAATATTAAGGTTAAAGGTATATCTATAAATATACCTAAAAGTAAAGCCCTTATAATTTTTATAAAAAATCGATCTGCTTTAAAATTAGTAACAAATCCTAAATTATATAAGCTAAGAAAACATATAGGCTTAGCATATAATCTTATAAGTAATAGTATTAAAGAAAAGTAAATAGAGGTCTATTATAAAATATCTTAAGATAATATAGTAGATATATTTACTAAGGGATTAAGTTTTATACTATTTAATAAATTCCGAGGTTTACTAAGAATTAAAGAGGTTATAATATAAAGTCCTATAATAAAGGTTTTTAGCTATTCTTTACTTTATTTAGCTTTTCTCTATATAACTTAAGGTTTTTTTACCTATATAAAGGTTTTTCTTAAATTATAAAATAAAGAGGCTTTACTTAAATAATAAGTTTTCCCCTTTAAGAAAGATTAAAAGCTTTAGGTTTTTCCTTAAAGAAAATAGGTTTTTTTAAGCTATAATAAAAGAATTTCTTCCTTATTTTAAAGGTTTTTAGTCTACTTTAGTTAGTATGCTTAAAGCGCAATAATATATTATAAGTACCCTTTAAGGGAGGCTATAAGGGAGTGAAATATACTCTCCCGCAGTCTATAGGCTAAATATAGCATAAATAACATACTGTATAAATACGCTGAAATAGACATTACATCCGCTATACAAATTTACATACTATATATATCCCTTATATTATTTCACGTATATATAAGCAAGGTATAAGCAGATTAAGAAAAGGTATATATAGAGACTATATATATAATCCGTGCTAAGTCGCTACGCCACCTTGTAATTGTTATAGAATTAAGCCTTAGATTTATAAATATAATATTAACTTAATAATAGCTATTAGCTTACTATATATAACTACGCTAAATAAGGGGCTCTTTTTTAAATTACTTAAGTTACTTATAGCTTAAGAATTATCTATATAAGGAGGCCTTAGTCCCCCCTTTACCTTTAATAGATTTTTAACTACATATATATATATCTTATTTATTTCTTTACTTTTTCGCACACTCTTTATATCTTTATAATCCCCTTACTTATAGCTATATACCTACTCTCTCCTTAATTTATTTGCTTCTTAATTTCATTCTTAGGCTATAAGTAACTTAAATAATTTTAAAAAGAGGCCTCTATTTAGCATAATCATATATAGTAAGCTAATTGCTATTATAATGTAAATATTATATTATAAGCTTAAAGATTAAATCTATAAAGAATATAAAGTAGTATAGCTACTTAGTATAGATTATACGTTTAGCCTTTATCTATACTTCTTTCTTATTTACTTATACCTTACTTATTATAAAATCTAGAGGGTTATACTTAAACTCCTTACTTTACTTTTAAGGAGTTTTATAAAACCTTATAATAGAAACGCCCGAAGTACGCGCTATAAAGGCTCGCTTAAAGAGATATAACGAACATTGCCGGTTAAACCCTACTAAGGTTTTTAAAATATAACTATAAATACTTAGGAGCCTATTTAATTATAGTTTATAACGTTTTTAACTATAAAGAATACTATAAAAACTATTAAACGGATTTTGTTAGTATTTTTAAAGGATATTTAAGGGTTTCCGCGGGATATTTTAATTATAGTCCAGCCCGTTTTTCACTATAAAACTACCTTAAAAGATATAAGATAGACTTTACTACGATTTGTAATAGATATTTAAATATATTTAAAGGATTTCCTTAACTATAATTTATAGAATTTTTAACTAAGCTTATACTTAGTTTCTTAAGTAATTTTTCAAGGATATTTATAGTTTATTTATATATTTACGATAAATAGTAAGATAATATAACTAAAGATCTTAAAAATTAGTTTAAAAGACTAAGTATAAAGCAGATAGCTATAATTTAGAGAAAAGATAAGCTTTTTACTATTTTAAACCTTTATATATATTTATTTATAATAATTAGTTTATTATATTAACTTAACTAGCGGTAATTAGTTTATAGTATTAGCCTTAATTAGTAGTAATTAGTTTATAATTCTAGCCTTAACTAGTAGTAAATAGTCCGCGCCTTATCCCCTTATCTTTACGCTAAAAAGTATAGTAAATAGTAGTAATTCGTACTTATTTAAATAAAAATCCCTTTAATATCTACTAAGCTAAGAGCGATTATATTATACGATTAAGTACTTATCTTATAAAAAGTTAGATACTAAACAATATTTTCTTTAGTAAAAAGCTTTTATTAACCTTTAAGTCTAACCTTAATTATAAGTACCTTTTTCTTTATACGCCTAAAATAGAACTTTAAGATAAGTAAGTTAAAAAGGCGGAAAAGGCTATAGCTTATTAAGTATATTAGTTTAAAAATCTCCTTTACCTTTTTTAAGGTATTATACCGCGATAGCTTATAAAGCTAAACGGGATATAAAATAAGTCTTACTTAGCTAAGCTAAGAACACCGCTTTTTAAGAGGTAATCCGCTTTTAAAATACTAATAAAAGATAACGTATAAAATAATAAAAATAATATAATAAATTAAACTAAATTTAGTACTATTTAAATAAATCGATTATTGTTTAAAAAAAAATAAGAATAAGCTAACTTTAAAACTTTTTAGCTCTTTACCTACTTAATATACTTTAAATTAAGCTTATAATAAAGCTACTTTTTTCTTAAAATAATAGGCTTCGCGGATACTTTTATTATATATAGCTAATAAAACTTAGTTTATAAGCCTTAACTAAAAATCCGCTTTAAAGGATACTTAGTAAATTCTTAGTTTAGTATCGCCGTTTAGCCTTATCCGCTATAGCCGCGCTAACTAAAGCGTTTTTAAGACTCTTAATTAATAAAAATAAGCCTTTTACGCTTTAGGCCTTATAATATACCGGATTTTAAAACGCGTTTAAAACAAAAAGTTAAGTACTTAGTAAGAGTATTAAGACGAAGACTTTAATAATAAGCGATAAAGATATAGTAAGCGATACCTTTAATAAGCTAAACTTATTTATACTTTGCGTATAGATATTAAGACTAAGTATAGCTTTAAGCCCTTTAGTAAAAATAGTAGTAATATTAAATAAATAATTCCTTAGTCTCCTTTAAGTACTAAAAAAAGAAAACGCGCTTGTTAACCTTTAAGAAAAACCTTAATTATAAGCTAAGGAAGTAAGGAGATTGAACTTATTAAAACCGCTAAAAGTATCTTTTAACGAAATCTAAAAAAATAATAAAGCTTATTTATTTTAAGGAGTAAACCGTTTTATTAACTTTATTTATTAAAATACTATTAAAGGTAAGGCTTATATAAATAAACTAGCTATTTAATTACTTTTATTCCTTTAAAGCAGCGAGGTAAAATAGTATTTAAAAGACCTCTTAAAACTATAATAAGAAGAGCTTAATAAGCTTAGTATTAAACTAAGCTAATAAATCTCCGCCTTATAAAAGTAGTTTAAAATCCGCTTAAATATAGTAATATAAGTGCTTAATAAAAAGCACTTTATTATTAAAGATATAGTAATAAAGTCTGACTTTAAGTCTTAGATATCGCGCTTATAATATAAAGCTAAGGCCGTGCTTTATTAATTAAACTACTTAACTATAATAATTTATTAAAAGCTGAATATCTATTTATAAGAATCCTTATACTATTTAATAAGGAATAAAGATATTAATAGATAGATTAATAAATATAAGAGAATTGTTATAAAGTCTAAACGGCTATACTTAAACTCCTTACTTTACTTTTAAGGAGCTTATTATAAAATTTAAATAGCAATGCTTAAACTCCTTACTTTACTCTTAAGGAGCTTTATAAAACCTAACGATAAGAACGCTTAAAGCATATACTATAAAGGCTAACTTAAAAAGATATAACGGATATTACTAATCGGACCTTATTAAGGTTTTTAAAATATAACTATAAAAGCTTAAAAGCTTATTTAACTATAATTTATAATATTTTTAACTATAAACAATACTATTAAAACTACTAAGCGGATTCCGTTAATAACTTTAAGGGATATTTTATTATTTTTATAAGATATCTTTATTATAGTCTAGCTTATTTTAAATAATAAAAACACCTTAAAAGATATAAAATAGACTTTATTACGATTTTTAAAAGATATTGTAGGATATTTAACGGATTTGTTTAATTATAATTTATAGTATTTTTACCTAAGCTTATATTTAGTTTATTAAGTGATTTTATAAGGATATTTATAGTTTATTTCTATATAAATAATAAATAGTAAGATAGTATAGTTAAAGATCCTAAAAATTAGCTTAAAAAAGTAAGTATAAAGTAGCTAGCTATACTTTAATAAAGATATAAGATTTTTACTATTTTTAAACTCTTATATATATTTATATATAGTAATTCTTAACTAGTAGCAATTAGTTTATAGTACTAGCCTTAATTAGCGGTATTTAGTTTATAATACTAGCCGTAATAAGTAGTAATTAGTCCGCCCTTTATCCCCTTATATTTATACTATAAAGCCTAGTAAAAAATAGTAATCCCTACTTATTTAAATAAAAATCCTTTAAATATCCGCTAAGCTAAAAGCGACTATGTCGTATAATTAAGTACTTATCTTATAAGAATTGAAATATTAAACAATACCTTTTTTTATTAAAAGCTCTTATTAGCCTTTAAAGCTAACCTTAATAAGAGGCACCTTTTTCTTAACGCGCTTATAATAAAACTTTAAGATAAGTAGGCTACAAAAGCGGAAAAGGCTATAGCTTACTAAGTATATTAGTTTAATAATCTCTCTTACCCTTTTTTAAGGTATTATACTATAATAGCCTATTAAGCTAAATAAGATAGAAAATAACTCCCGCTTAGCTAAGCTAAGACTACTACTTTTTAAAAGGCAATCCGCTTTTAAAATATTAATAAAAGATAGACTATAAAACGATAAAACTTATATAATTAAGTAAACTAAATTTAGTATTATCTAAACTAATTAATTATCCTATATATAAAAATAATAAGGATAAGCCGACCTTAAAACCTTTTAGCTTCTTACTTACTAAATACCTTTTAGATTAAGCTTATAATTAAGCTTCTCTTTCCTTAAGATAATTAGCTTAGCGGATATTTTTACTATATATTATTAATAAAGTTTAATTTATACGCCTTAATTAAAAATCCGCTTTAAAGGATACTTAGTAGTTTCTAAATTTAGTATTACGATTTAGCCTTATCCGCTAGAACCGCGCTAATTAAAGCATTTTTAAGACTCTTTATAAATAAAAATAAGCCTTTAAAAGTTAAGGCCCCGTAGTATACCGGATTTTAAAACGCGGATAAAATATAAACTTAATTGCTTAATAAAAGTATTAAAACTAAGACCTTAATAATAAGCAATAAACACGTAATAAGCAATACTTTTAATAAGCTAAACTTATTTATATTTAGCACGTAGATATTAAGACTAAGTATAGCTTTAAGCCCTTTAATAGAAATAGTACTTATATTAAAGGAATAATTCTTTAATCTCCTTTAAGTACTAAGAAAAAAAGACGCCCTTACTAAGCTTTAAGAAAAACCTTAACTATAAGCTAAGGATATAAGGAGATTTAACTTATTAAGACCGCTAAAAGTATCTTTTAATAAAGTCTAAAAAGATAATAAAGCTAGTATATTTTAAGGAGTAAACTGTTTTATTAACTTTATCCGCTAAAACGCTAATTAAGGTAAGGCCTATATTAAGAAATTATCTATTTAATTACCCTTCTTTTTTTAAGGAAATACGGCAGAATAGTATTTTAAAGACTTCTTAAAGCTATAATAAGAAAGGCTTAGCGAGCTTAGTATAAAAATAAGCCGATAGATCTCCGCCTTATAAAAATAGTTTAAAATCCGCTTAAATATAGCAATATAAGGACTTAATAAAAAGCACTTTACTATTAAAAATGTAGTAATAAGGTCCGACTGTAAGTCTTAAATATCGCGCTTATAATATAAAGCTAAGGCCGCGCTTTATTAATTAGACTACTTAATTATAGTAATTTTCTAAAAGCTAGATATTTATCTATAAGAATCTTTATAATATTTAATAAAAAACAAGGATATTATTTAATAAATTAATAAAGATTAAGGAATTCTTCCTTAGCTATAAGTTAAGTTTACTTAAGGATCTTAAAAGTACTTATTAGTGCGAAAAAAATAAGTTTAACTTATAAAAAGGTAAAGACTTATTACCTATACCTTATATATACTTAAAAGATAGTCTAGGACGCCTTAGCTATTTATTAAGGGCTTATTAAAACTATAAGTTATGTTTTTAAACCGCTTAATAAGGGCGGATATACTATAAGCTTTATAGCGCTTACTAAGTTTAAAGAGAAACCTATTTAAATACTTAAGGATACGCGCTAAGGTCTTTAATTTTAAAAAAGAAGGAACCTTAAAGACTATATACTTATTAATACTAAAGCTAAACTAAGTATACTATATAACTAAAAAAAGAACTATAGTAAAGACTAATATTACGGAGTAGGTAAAGGTAAGTATATAGGTGCCGTCCGTAGTATTATAACAACAAGCTATAAAGAGCCTGCTTATATACGGCGGGTCCGTGTCTATATATACGGACCCGGCCCTCCTTACGTAATAAGGCTTAAGCTATAGCTTAAGTCCCTATAACCTTATAAGTTAAAGACTTTAATATAATGCCCCCGCTCTCCGTGCCGCGCTATATAGTTCGGAGCTATTATAAGGGGCTACTAGCTATTATAAAGTGCTGCCCGGTCCGCGGCCCGGCCGGTGCTAAACTCGCGTTATAGTCGGTAGGGCCGTATAATAGCGGGATTAATAGCCCTACCCGCCGCCGCCGCCCGCCCTTATTAAAGCGGCTACCTATTAAGAGGCCCGTCTGCTTATTAAGCGGGCACCTTATCCGCCCTTAATAGCCCGGCGGCGTATTAAGCGGCCTGCCCGCCGTCGCGGTGTTCCGCGCCTTAAGCTAAGGACTAAGGGGTATAAATACCCCGTCCCTCCGCCTTTAACCCTCCCTTCCTTCCTCTTCCTCTTAAGCTAGCAATAATAGCAGCAGTATTAGCAGCAGTAGCAGCAGCAGTAGTAGTAGTAGTAGTAGCAGCAGTAGTAGTAATAGCGGCAGCAATAGCAATAGCAATAATAACACTATAAGTATCGCCTTCCGGTATGCGGAGTAAATGCCCTTAAGCTAACCCTCGTAGAAACAATATATCGTCTATATCGTTAGTGCTTACGTCGGAGCTCCTTAACGATATCGAGCCTAGGTGCCGCGCCCGTGCCGCTACCGCCGCCCGTATCGCCGCCGCCTTTTTAGCTATACTCGCGCCGACGATACCCCTACGGGTAACTACGCCGTTGCCGGCCCCCGCGACTCCACCTTACGGCAGCCCCCTTACTACCCCTAAGACCGCTAAGTTAAGCGCTATAAGTCCGCTCCCTTAAGTGCGCTATCTTTATACTAACCTTATAACTTAATATAAGCGGTAAGTATTACTTAGCGCCGCTTATAATAAGTCTTATATACGCTGCTTATCGGGCGGCTACGCTTACTATAAGTAGGCGGGTCGCCTTAGCGGTAGCTACTTTGCCTATACCTATGCTAGCCGCGCTTATAAGGCGGCTCCGGCCGTCCTTACTACCGCTAAGACGGCCTAAAAGGCCGATCCCGGTAATAAAGCGGCTAAGGCGTAACTAAAAGCCGCCGGCTCCGCTTACTATTACTTACGCTCGCTTAAGCGGATAGGCTATATACTTAAGTAAGTCCCCCCCTTCCTTTCCTCCCCCCTTACTACGCCTACTATAGCGACTAGCGCTAACTACTCTTAGCTAAGAATACCGCTTTTATAGCGCTATCGGCGGTGCCCTTATCTATCCCCGCCGCCCCTATCTTAGCCGTCCGCACTACTTATAGTAGCGCCGCCGCCGCCGCCTTTAACCTATTCGCCGCCGCCGCCGCTTAGATATCCGGGCTAAAAGGCCGTCTCCGCGCTTTAAAGGCCGCCGCCGCCGCCCTTAAGGAGGAGGAGGATAAAGATAACGATAAGGAAGAGACTAAAGACGAGGACGAGTAGCGTAAGCTTTAAGCGCTTAAGCTAAGCGGCCTTAAATAGAACTCCTCTTTTTCTCCCGCTTTATAAGACGCTATAAGTAATAAAAAAGCTAGCATTGCCCCCCGTTTCCGCTTAAGGGGAAGCTACTAATTGCTAGGCCTATCGTTTTTATTTACTAAGCTATAAAGGGCTTCGAACTTATTTAAAGTATTAGCGCCCGCGAGCTCCTATACGGGCTCTTAGGTTAGGTCTAGGTAGCTATGCTACTTAACGAGCACCTCCTGCCGCTTGCCCTTACTTACCTTCTTTTAATAGGCTGCCCTTACCTCCTTAATTGCGAATTCCTCTTCCCCCTTAACTAAGATTGTAGGGGGCTAAGGGTCCGTAACCGCTTAACCGGGTAAGGGGTCTTAAGCCGCCCGGCGTAATAAGTCTACGTTAATCTTATTATATATCCTTAAAGGCAACCCCTTAAGCTCTATAACTTACGGGCTAATAACTCTCTATACTATAAACTTTATATATAGCTAGTTAAGCTTTTTCTTTAAGCGGCCGGATTAGTAGTTATAAAGGTTTAACTAAACCTTATCTCTTAGTACGAAACTCTTTACCGGAGACTTAGACTTATTAACGTGCCGCTCTTAGTCTTACGCGGCCGCCGTTATTGCCGATTAGCAATAGTCCGTAGTCTCCTTAAGTTTTTAAACGAAGCGAGTAGCCTAAGCCTCTAGCGAGGCGGCTAAGTGCTCTTCCGCTACTATATTTACTACTTAAGGTATTAAGGAAGGGGGTTTAAAGCCGTATAATACGAAGAAAGGGGATATCCCGATAGACGCTTAAGGCCTGCTATTTAAAGTAAGCTACGCGGCTAGGAGCTAACGGTCTTAGTCCGCTTAGTTCCGGGCTACTACGGCCTATAAGTAGGCTTATACCTCTTAATTAACGCGTTTCGGGCCCCCGTTAGTTTATAGGTAATACGCAGAGCTAAGTAGCTAAGTAACTTAAAGCAGCTTATAAAGGTGCTGCTAAAAGCGCCCCGTTTAGTTAAAGCCCTTATCGCTCGTAATTAAAGCCGGCTAGCTATATATCCGCGCCTAGTATTAAAGGAAACGTTCCGTATATACCTTTGCCTTTATAAAGGGTATTAGTTTAAGCACTACTTCCTTATTAAGGCGGTCCTTAATAACCTATATATAGCGATTCCCTTTTAATATAAGCGGAAGATCCGTTATAAAATCTATCTAGATATATATTTAAAACCGGTCTAAGATCGGTAGCTGCTTTAAGAGCCCCTTATAAAGCGCCCGCTAGATCTTTATACGGCCGTAGATATTATAGTTATAAAGAAAGCGGCGTACGTAGTGCTATATAAGGGGCTAATAAAAGTCCCTCGCGAGCCCTACTACCGTGCCTTGCCGGCCGGGGTGGCCGATAATACTAAAGTCGTGGATTAGCTATACTAGCTTCCTTTAAAGCTCGTTCCTTAGCTTATCTTCCGGCGGGGCGTCCCTCTTATCGGCTTCTATCGTATAAGAGGCGCCCGGCACCTATAACCTACCCCTTTAACGGAGGTGCCCCCTTAAGTTAATATAGCAGTCCGCTACCTATACCTTTAATCGCAGCTTTAGATTTAAGGAACGTGCGCCGGACTTTATAGCGCGCCGCACGCTCTTATACGTACGGTCTTAAGAAGCTAGCCTATCCTAAAGACGCTAAAGGCCCTTATCTTAAAAGATCCTCGCTACTTAAGCGCTTAAGCCTACCTAGCCCCCTAAACCTAGCGCTTAAGTAGGTACCGGTAAGGAGGGTAAGATACCCGCTTTTAATATAGCGGGCGGGTTTACCTTATCGGCTAAGGGGGTCGAAGGCTCCTTAATAAAGGCACTAAATAAGGGGGTCGACGGTTCCTTAATAAGGGAGACCTTAATATATATATATAACGCCGCTTATAGAATAAGCTATAAATCCCGCGCCTTAATATCCGCGTTTATAGTGCGGTCTTAGTCTTATTA
>JAPEBW010001974.1:0-16577 GCA_027405785.1 Ophiocordyceps robertsii
GGCCCTGATCCACAACGTCTTAAAAAAAATAAGGCAGACATAACAAGAGACATACTCCACCTAAATTTAGTGCGGGGCTACTCTTATACCGTCTTATATCCTTATCGGCTATATATCTCACCGCCTTAAGCTCCGCTATATATATTTTTTATACGATTATGCCTAAATTCGCGCCTTTATATAATAAAGCTATCGCGACCGCTTAAAAAGATACCTCCTTTAATAAGTTAGCTAAGTTACTAGCATTAAAGTAAGCTATAAACCTTAAAGTTCCTTAAGCTATTGCTTAAAGCCTGCCGCGGTAGGCTCCTTAATAGCTATAAAGCGGTCTTTATAAAGCCTATATTTAAGTCGTTTATTTCGAAGCTTAAGGATAAATTTCCTTACTGCCGCTAAAGCTTTAAGATGCTTAATAATAAGTATCGTTCGCTACTTCTTTTTTAAAGGGTATTCCGTAAGGTAAAGAAACTATTAAGCACTATATATAACCTTAATAATAAGAGGCTTACGATAAGTAAGGCTAATAAGAAGATATTATTAATAAAGTTTCTTAATCTCGCGACTTAAGTTATTAAGTAAGGCCTTTTAATTAGCGATAGTATTACTTTTAATATATAGGCTAAAATATTCGCTAGTAACTAGCTAGCTAGCTATATAATTCTTAAGGCTAATAATAATACTAGCTTTAATAAGGTATTTATTAAAGCTAATAGCTAGCGTTAGTAATAGTAATAAGAATCTTTATTAATTAATAAAGAAAAGGAGTTTTAAGCACTTAATAAAGCGGTTAATAAGGATATTAATAATCTTTTTTATAAGAAAATACTATGCTTATACTTATAGCCTTAATAGCTTATTAATAATATAGATTTTAAAAGCTTATTAACGCTGCTATTAGTAACTCCTTAAAGATTAAGGCTCTTATTAACGCTAAGTAAATTAACGCTAAATCGAGGGCTAAAGGGTTTAAAAAGAAAGAAAAAGTAATAGCGGTAATAAATAAAGGAAATTATTAGTCTTTTTACTAACCTTATAGCTTAAGGTGCTTAAGTTAAGTAATATATAATCTTCTTAAAGGTATAAAGTATAAAGGATCTTAAAAAGGCTATTTAAGACTATATATAGCTTATTATAATATATAGTATATAGCTAGTAATAAAAGTTATAGCCTAATTAAAGTACTATGCTTTATAGCATAAGGATAAGGAGATAAGGCGCGGACTAATTACCGCCGGTTAAGGCTAGTACTATAAACTAATTACTACTAGTTAAAGTTAGTACTACGGACTAATTACTACTAGTTAAGCTAATATAATAGACTAATTACTATATATAAACGTATATAAAGGTTTAAAAATAGTAAAAAGCTTATTTATTCTTAAAAGCATAGCTAGTTACTTTATACTTAGTTTTCTAAGCTAATTTTAAAGATCTTTAACTATACTATTTATAGTATATAGATAAACTATAAATATCCTTATAAAATCGCTTAATAAGCTAAGTATAACCTTTAAATATCCTTAAATATCCTTTAAAAATCGCGGTAAGGTTTATCCTATATCTTTTAAGGTGCTTTTATAGTTAAAAATAGGTTAAACTATAATTAAGATATCCTATAGAAATCCTTAAATATCCCTTAAAAATACTAGTAAATTCCGCTTAATAGTTTTTACAGTATCTTTTATAGTTAAAGACGTTATAAACTATAGTTAAATATTATAAACTATAATTAAGTAAGCTTTTAACCCTTTATAGTTATATTTTAAAGACCTTAATAAGGTCTAATTAATAATATTCGTTATATCTCTTTAAGCGAGCCTTTATAGTATATGCTTTAAGCGTTCTTATCGCGGGGTTTTATAAGGCTCCTTAAAAGTAAAGTAAGGAGTTTAAGTATAGCTATTTAGATTTTATAATAACTCTTTTAAGTAAAAAAGAAAAGCTAACGTCCTTATTAGTTTAAAGTAAGAATAAAGTAAAGGGGGCGCTAAGTAATAGCTTTATAATAACGTTTTTACGCTATATTAATAATACGCTATTTCTATCCTTTTAATAGTTTTTTCGGCCTATCCGGCTAATAGTAGCTAAGTAGTTTAAGATAGTTAATAAGCAGCTTTTATTATAAATCCTTACCTTATATTTAGTTATATGTTTTTATCTTTATTAAGGCGATTAGCGCGTTTAGCAAAAACTTATAGTAAAGTTTTCCGACTTTCCTTTAAGGCGTACGTCCGGGCACTTATTAAGTAGTAAGGAGTCTCCGCGCTAAGGAATACTTAAATTCCCCGGCGGGATATATTATAAGAGACTAGCTTTATTTAGGCCTTATCTTATATTATTATCTTACTTACCCTTCTTACGCCGTTTTTAATCCTCCGCTAAATTTCCTATTTTACTTACTAGCCTTATAGGCCGCTTATAAGTAAGATATTATATCTTACTTACTACCGCTATTATAGTTATCCCCCGCTTTCCGTTACCGGGCTTTTTAACTTATTATCTTTTTTATATAGCGCTATTACTTACGCCTTTCCGCTAACTAATACGCGTCTAGCTACTAAGAAGGTATTAAAGTAAGGGTAGGCCGTCTTATTAATATTAATAGATATAGTTAGCACTAAAGTATTAAACGTCTATATTCCCGCTTAAAAGCGGGTAATAAGGTCCTTAATAGCTTTAATGCCCGACTCCTCGCTTTTAAAGTTTTAAACGTGCTTAATAGTTTTAAAAAACCTCTTTACGGAGGGGGCCTTAAAAGTAAGAATATAAAGCGCGTAGTTAGTATAGCTAATAAAGCGGATATTAAAGCTTAAGAATTTTATTACTTAGGTTAAAGTTAAGTTATATTTAGACTTTTCGCAGGCTTATAAGTAAAACTTAGCGTAATTTATAGCTAAGTAAAAACTACTAATTATTATAATCTTATCGCTAAAGTATAAGCCCGCGAAGCCGGGCCTATTAAGGATCGTATTAGTTATTACTAGCGGCTTTTATAAAATCGGGCGGCGGAATATATCGCGAGGCTAGTTATTGCTATCTCTTTTAGTTAAGGAGGGATAGCGGATAGACTATAATAAGGCGCTTATACGCCTTTATATAGCCGGGCTAAGCATAGCGGTAAGCGGAAAGAGCGTTCGCTAAGCGGGACCGAACGGGTCTTTAAGGCTTATAGCGGCTATAAGCTAAAAAAGGGATTTTATAGTATAAGCTAGACCGCGTGCGAAGTAAAACGGGGTTTTAGCTATAGTAGCTTAAAAGGCCGCTATAAACCCGGCTATAAACTAGTTAAGCTAGGCCTTAAATATATAGTTAAAGATAGCGCGGACGTCGTTTTAGTCGTTTAGCTAAAGCGGGTTTTTATTAGCTACGGCGGCTACTATAAATCTTAGGACTATATAAAGTTAGCTAACCTAAGGGCGTTAAGTATTAACTAGTTATTTTGCTAATAAAGATTTCTAGCTACGCTTTAAAAAATAAATAAGCGGTAAGGGCTTTTAAACGGTAAGAGCTAAGCGGGAGGTATAGCTAAGTTACCGCGAAACTAGCTATTTAAACTACGCTATAGCATAAAGCTAGGAGGTAAGTTATTTAAGTTAAGTATTTAAAGAGGGTAGTATAGGCTATCCTTTATAGTATTATAGTTTAAGTCGAATCCGTTAGCTTAAGCGCGGCTACGGAAGGCGGCGTAGGTTTATATAAAAGCTTAAACTTAAAGGTTTTAACTCTTATTAAAGGACTTAAGGCTATAAAGAATAGCTGCCTCGTTTTTATAAAGCTTAAGCGCTTACTTATATCTTTTATATTAAAGGCGTAAGGGCTTATAAGAAAGCGGGCTAAAAAAGTAGTTATAAAATAGCTAATCTTAGCTATAGGAAACGTTAAATAATAAAGGGACTTAAAATAAGAGTATAAAGATTATAGGCTTAAAGTAAAGAAAGTTATATATATAAGAGTAAGTAAGGTATAGCGGGCTATAGCTAGCGGTAAAGGGAAATATAGTTATAAAAAGAAAAAAGGAAAGAAAAAAAAGCGGGCGGCGGAGAGAATTTAAATAAGTATATTATAAGGCTAAAAAGGCCTTATTGCTTAAGGTAAATAGCGATATATTATTATTAAAATAACTAATTACCTTAAGTATAATAAGTTATAGTTTCTTATAACTTATAGTAGCTTTTAAGTCTTATACTTAAGCTTAACCGCTAAATTCTCTTAGTTAAAGAGTTTTATATTTAGTTATAAAAGCCGCGTATTATACTCTTATCTAAACTACTTAAGTAGCTAACTCTTTTTATGCTTTTTTAAAGGCTTTTATAATCTTTAGTAAGAAAACTGCTTTTTTATCTACTTATAAGTTATAGCTACTTAGCTAGCCTTTTTAAGCTATAAAGAACTCCTTTTTCGGCTTTCCGCTGCCTTTTTTTATTATACGGCTTTATAAAATTCGTTTTACTTCTTACTTATTTAAGTAAGGTATTCTTTTATCTTAAACTAGTCTTAAGCGTATAGCTAGCTTGTCCGCTAAGCGTAGTTATACTACTAAAACGACCGGATAAATATTAAAAGACCTTTTTATATTTAGCCTATATATAAGCTATCTTACTTTAGCGGTAACCTTAAACGGCTTAGTATGTCTTTTTTAAAGCTTTATTAGTTTACTATCCGCGATATAATAGCTTTTACTAAGCTATAGCTAAACTTAATTACTAGGCTTAAATTTTAATAAGCGGTGTTTTTTATCGTATTTATTCTTTATAGCGGCTTAAGTATAAGCGATAGCTAACTTAGCTTTTTTTTATAAGACCTCTTAGTTTTATAAGTATAAGTAGTTACTAAAAAACCGGAGGCTATTATCTATTCTTATCCTTATAATAAGCTTACTAAAGGCCGCGTAAATTACTAAGGAGAAGGAATTATTAAAGCTAAACTAAAAGGCAATTAGTATATCGGTCTAGCTTAAGTCTAGGAAATTAGCGGTAAAGAATTATAGCGCGATTTTTATAGTTTAGTTTCGCCTTTCCGATAAGCCGTTAGTTTAAAGGTACTAAGCGGTAGATATAAAAAGCTTCGATCCGAAAGCTTATTATAAGGTCTGCTAAAATGCTAAGGTAAACTTTACGTCTTAGTTAAAAATTATCCCCTTTAAAATCCCTTAGTTAGCGCGGAGTAGTTTAATATATAACGCTTATACTTAGTCTTCCGCTATAAACTAGTTATTACTTAAGATAAGGAGATATATATTTAAGAATTTATTAGTTTTAGTTAGTAAGGTATTAAAAAAGTTCCTTATAGGATCTTTTTATAAGGATTGTTTAGCTTAAACTATTAAAAGCTTAGTAATAAAGTCTATCGCTATTATATAGTATAAAACTAACGGGCTTTAAATCGGGATAAGCTACTTTAATATCTTACTTTAGTTAGTTTAGTTATAGTAATAAGTATTATAGCTATCTATAACCTTATCTATATATTTACTAAGCTATAAGATCGAGAAGCTTTTAGATAGATCTTATTATATATAGGTGTGGCCGGTATAAAAATATTTAGCGTAAGTATCTTTAACGATCTCCTTAGCGTAAGTCTTAAGGATATATAGTCTTTAGCGTTTATCGTTCTTTATAAAGTATAATAACCTTTATAACTAAAGGAATAAAAGTCTAAGGATACTATCTTTATCGCTAAGCTACGCTATAATTTTTACTTACTATATATCCTCTATATATCTATCGATTATTTTTTAGCGGAGCGGTAATTCGATTAATACTTCTATATAAAGGAATACGTAGTTTATTATCTTATCTTCTTAAATACGTTTTAATTCCCTTTCTTAATTTAAGGATACCGGCTTATTATCTTAGTATAGTAAACGTAAGAGCGCGTTTAGTATAACGTTTTTAACGCTTAGGATATAGTATACCTTAAGCGGGAATTAGTTTAAGTATTAAAACGTAAAGACTAGCTTATCGTTAGATTTTATACTAATAAATAATAAGGATTTTTAGTATATAATTCTATAAGTACTTATATAGTTAGTAAAAACAACTACTTATAGCGTTCTTATAGATAGTACTATAGTACGTAACTTATATACTACTTATACTAAACCGGCTACTTTAAGTTTTATAGGCTAGTATTAAGGTTCTCTGCCTTAAAAGGCACGGCTTAAGTAAACGATAAGCTAGACTTTAGTTTAGGCTAGTAGCGTCTTTTTATCCTATTTTATGCCTTTTTTAAAGTAAAAAGCTATAGCCGCTACTCTATATTCTTAAGATATATCGATTAAGATAAATAGTTATTAAGCGGGGTTAAAGTAGTAAATTATTTAAGGCTTAGTAAGTTTCTTAGTTAAAATCGCGAAGGCCTTTTCTTTTTCCGAAGTAAGCTAAAAAGCGGCTTTCGCGGCGTATCGAGCTTATTCTTAGCCCCTTAAAGGGACTTCTTCTTCTTATCTTACTTAAAGTAGCTCTGTTTTTCGTTTTTATAGGATATTAACTTTCTTAGCAAAATGCGGGACTATATAACATAGCTACTTAGTAAGGCCGATTTATTTCTTAAGCTATTAAAGGTTCTTTAAGAACGCGATATCCTTTAAGGCTTATATGCGTTTATCTATATTTATTAAGCCGATAGCGTCTACCTTAAATTTAAGGAGCTATATAAACGGGTACGCTAAGAAGGACTTTAGTCCGGATAAGGTAATATTATAGTTATAGAAGGCGCGGAATATAGCCTTTAAATATTAAAGGTATTCTTCGGCTATATTAAAGTAGATAATAATATTATCGATATAAGCCGCCGCGTATTCTAAGTATTTACGGAAGACGTTATCGATAAACCTTTAAATATATACTAAGGAGTTCTTAAAGCTTATAAGTATTACTAGTAATCTTTTTAGCCCGCGATAGCTTATAACTATAAACCTTTCTTAGTAGTCTTAATAAACTAAGAACTAGTAAAAAAACGATTAAGCGTTTACTATATTAATAAACTTTTTTCCTTAAAGGCGTTTAATTATATTACTTTAAAGGGGTATTAAGTAAGCGTTTAAGGTAGTAATAGCGTTAATCCCCTATAAGTTTATTACTACTTATCTTTTTTCCTTTCCGTTTACTATTTTTTATACTATAAATACTAGCGCCGCGAAGGGGGTTAGCTAGCTAAATATTATATCTACTACCTTTTTATCTTTATCGCTTAATAAGTATAATTTTAATATAACTTATTAGTATTACTATCCTTTTACTAAAGGAATATATATATATTCGGATTCGTTAATATATACTACTTTTAATCCTTTTAAAAGCGGGAAAACGATTAAAGGATATCTTAAACTTTAAATATATATTTTAGGTCTTTAGCGTAAATCCGGACGCCCTTATTAGTAGTAAGTTTAAGTAAGTCTTTAGTTGTCTTTAGTTCGGCCGATTTTAAGTTTATAGTTTATTATAGGATTCTTTTATAAGAAGTCCTTAGCGGGGTCTATTTTATCCGGATTTTCTATAAAGGCTTCCGCTAAAGGAGTAATAGCGTTAACCTCCTTATATAGTTAAAACTACTTATTAAGGTCTATAATTATCCTTACCTTTTAGCCTTAGCGGAGTACTAGTAGTTTCTTAAAATAGTTTATTGCTATAAAGCTCTTATAATCTTATATTATTATCCGGGCAAGCTTAAGGTTATTAAGGAAAAATATTATATTATACCTTAATAGCAGCGCCTAAACCTATATAAGTAAGACGTAGCTAAAACTAACTAAAATTATTATAGTAACTAAGTAAATTACTTATCTATATATTACTAGTCTTAGCTAAACTATCTTAACTTTAGCTTTAATCCCTTTATAGGCCTTAATCTATAGGATTAATATAAAGTTAATAAGGTCCTTTTAGTAAAGAACTAAAAAGTCTTAGCCGAGTAATATATTAGCTGCTAAGCGTTTTACTATTTAAGCGCCGATCCTTACTTTTATAACTATAAAGCTACTATCTAGCCTTCTTAGTATATATGTAGTGAATTTTACCTATCTAATAGTAGCTATTTTTCTTACTCCTTAAATAGGAATTTATTAAAAGAAGTTTATAGTTATATTTTAAAAGGTTATTACTAAGTTAGCTTAAATAAGGCTTCGGTCTACCTTAGTATCCGTATAGGCTTTAATGCTTATCTTAAGCCTTTCTTTTCTATAAACTAGTAAGCGTATATAGGTAAATTATAACGGCCTATTAAGGTTTAATAGCTAAACGTTAAAAGAAGCCTTAACTATTTAAATGCTTTATAGCTTTTAAATAACTACTTACTATACTAAGCTACGTCTTTATATAGCAATATCTTAGTTAAGGTTAAGAGGGTGTTTATTTTTAATATATTAGTAGAGCTTATTCTTTAAGGGGAATGCTTTACTATAAAATCCGCATACTTTATTAGCCTTCTATACTAAGTCTGCTATAGTATAGATTACGGTTTCCTTTAAGCTTTTATTAGTATCCGATTAAGCTCTTTTTATATTATACTCTTTATCCCTTAAATAGTTATTAGTCTTTATTATAGTTCTTTCCTTAATCGTAAGGTATACCCGCTTTAGCTTTAGCGTTAATAAGTATATAAATTTAAAGGTTCCTTCTCTCTTAAGCTAAAGGACCTTAGCTTATATTTTTAGCTCTTTAAGCGGATTTCTCCTTTAACTTAATAAGCGCTATAAGGCTTATAGTATATCCGCCTTTACTAAGCGGTTTAAGAATATAACCTTTAGCCCTAGCGAGCCTTTAATAAATAGCTAGGGCGTCCTAGACTATTCTTTAAGTATATATAAGGTACGGCTAGTTAGCCCTTACCTTTTTATAGGTTAGACTTATTTCTTTCGCGCTAGTAAGTGCTTTTAAAATCCTTAAGTATATTTAACTTATAGCTAAGGAAGAATTTCCTCGTATTTATTAATCTATTTATTAATATCCTCGTTTTTTACTAAACGTTATAAGGATTCTTATAAGTAGATATCTAGCTTTTAATAGATTAATATAGTTAAGTAATCTAGCTAGTAAAGCGCGGCTTTAGCTTTATATTATAAGCGCGATATCTAAGACTTAAAGTTAGATTTTGCTATTATATCTTTAATAGTAAAGTGCTCTTTATTAAGTACTTATATCGTTATATTTAAGCGGATTCCGAACTGTTTTTATAGGGCGGAGATTTATTAGCTTAGTCCGATACTAAGCTTACTAAGTTCTTTTTATTATAGTTTCAAGAGGTTCTTAAAATAATATTTTGCCGCACTTCCTTAAAGAAAGGAGGGCAATTAAATAGCTAATTCGTTTATATAGGCCTCGCTTTTATTAGCGTTTTAGCGGATAAAATTAATAAAACGGTCTACTCTTTAGAATATATTAGCCTTATTATCTTCTTAAACTTTATTAAAAGATACTTTTAAAGGTCTTAATAGGTTAAATCTCCTTATATCCTTAGCTGATAGTTAAGGTTTTTCTTAAGGCTTAATAAGCACGTCTTTTTTTCTTTATACTTAAAAAAGACTAAGAAATTATTCGTTTAATATTACTATTATTCTTACTTAAAGGCTTAAAGCTATACTTAGTCTTAGTATCTATATGCTTAGTATAGATAGGTTTAGCCCGCTAAATATATCGCTTACCGCGTCTTTATCGCTTATTATTAAGGTCTTAGTCTTAATACTTTTACTAAGCGCTTAACCTTCCGTCTTATACGCGTCTTAGAATTTAATATACTATAAGGCCCTTAGCGTAAAAGGCTTATTTTTATTAATTAAGAGTCTTAAAAATGCCTTAATTAGCGCGGTTATAGCGGATAAGGCTAAATAGTAATACTAAACTAAGAAACTGCCGGGTATCCTTTAAAGCGGATTTCCGGTTAAGGCCTTTAAGCTAAACTTTATTAATAGTACGCGGTAGAAATATCCGCTAAGCTTATCGTCTTAAGGAAAGAGTAACTTTATTATAAGCTTAATTTAAAGAGTATTTAGTAGGTAAGGAGCCGGATAGTTTTAAAGTCGGCTTATCCTTACCTTTTCTATTTAAAGGATAATCGATCTGTTTAAGTAAAACTAAATCTAGTTTACTTAATTATATAAGTTTTATTATTTTATAGTCTATTCTTTATTAGTATTTTAAAAGCAGATTGCCTTTTAAAAGGTAGTAGTTTTAGCTTAGCTAAGCGGGACTTATTATAACGGAAACCTTATTCCGTTAGTAATCTTAAGTATTAAGAAGTACTAATATTTAGTAAAGTAAATACCGCTAAATATAAAGAAGTGATTAATAACGTAGATACCGCTAGTTACGAGATATAACTATTAAAGTAAATACTAGTAGTTATAAGAGAGACGATATAGCCTAATAGTTAAAGACAACTAGTATTAGCTATAAGCGGTATAGGCTAAACGCGCTTATATTCGGCTTAAGTTAGCTTTAGCTAGCAATGGGATTTATATCGCACGATCGACTAATACTTTGCATAATTAACCGATGCCTTATATAAAGCTAAGGCGGGAGGCCTTCCTTTTAAAAGAGGATAGAATCTTATAAAAGGTTTTAAGATAAGGATATTTAATCTTATAAGCTAGTCGTAAGTAATAAGGCGTATATTACTTATAACTAGTAATAAAGATAGTATAAGCTATTTCTATTAGCTTAAGAAGTAGTTTAGTAACCTTATAAGTTATACGAGGTATAAGTTATAGATTAGCATATAAAAGCATATAAAAGCATATAAAAGGAAAGCCTTTTAGTAGCCTTAAAAAGGTATAAAAGGAGGTCCTTCCTCCTCCTCCCCTTAACTTCTTTCTTTTTCTTTTTTCTTCTTCTTTAGTTAGTTTTAACCTAAGAAATCCGCATAATAAGATACCCTTACCTTATTCGGTCTAGTGGTTTATACTAAGTCTTCTTCTCCCTTTCCGGCTAGTAAATTTAAATTAGATAAATTATATAAGACTACTTAACGTACGAGAAACGTTAAGGGTTCCGTAATATAAAACTAGCTTATAAGAATCTTTACGAACTTAATAGCTTTAATAAAGAATACTTAGTATTTTATACTTAGTAAGTTCTTTAAGCTATTAAGTAAGAGAAAGGTATTTATTATAATTACGTCTATCTAATTATAATAAATAGAAGAAGAATATCTGCTTTTACGATACTATAGCCGACTAGTTAGCTATAAGCTAGTTTAAGGTAGTTAAAGCTTTCTTATTACCTTATAAGCTCTATAAATAGTAGTTCTATTTTAAAGATTAAAGCTCCTAAACCCTATACTAAAGAATTAGCTAAGCTATAAGAGTTTATTACTTCTCTTAAAGCTTATTTTTAGTTTTATCTTACTACGATAAATTAAAAAGTAATAAAGGTTATGTTTATATTTAGTTGCTTATAAGGCTTAGTAGTAATATAGTTTAAACCGATTTTTAAGGACTATATAGATAATAGTCCTAAAGATAGGAATTCCGAGATAAAGAATATTTTTAAGAATTTCGATAACTTTAAAGAAGCTCTATAAAAAACATTTAGAATTATAAATAAGCAACGATTAGTAAAGCATAATTTAAGAAGCCTTAAGTAGGTTACGTCTTTATCGGCTTATATAGCTCGATTCCGATAGATAACTTTTAAGCTAAAATAAGAAGACGATGCCCTTATAGCTACGTTTTACGAAGGACTTAAAGAAGAAGTTAAAGACGAAATTTACCGCTTAGATAGGCTAAAGACGCTATTAAACTATATTAGTCTAGCGGCCCGGATAGACGATACGCAATACGAACGCCGGTAATAGAGAAAATACCGTTTAACTCCTAGCGGGGTTATTAAGAAAAATAATAAGAAGTAAAAGCGCGACTTAGGTTATAACGCAATAAACCTAAATACCTTTAAAGCGAGCCCGCTAAAGCCTGCTAAAAAAGCTATTTAATGCTTTAATTATGCGAAGGAAGGCTATATCGCAAGAGATTATATTAAGAAAAGGAATTCCTTTAAAGGAAGGAATATACCTATTCGTAAGAATAATGCCCTCTTAGCTTATAATCCGCGATATACTTTATTACTACCTTTAACTAAGGATACCGAAATCGACGCTAAGCTTATTATACTAACCTTTAGTGTGTTTAAGACTAGTTTACTTATAAAGGGTCTTTATAAAGAAGAACCCGAAGTTAAGTTAGAAGCTAAAAGCCTAGACGACTAGTAAAGAAATACTTTTAAGACTAAGGATAATTATTAGCATAGAACTTCCTTATAAACTATTAATAAAAATAATAAAAACGCTCCTTATTTTAATACGAACGTTACGCCTTTAAATACGGAAGATAATAGTAGCTATAATCCTAAAGACCTCGAATTCGAAGAAATAGACAAAGAGCCCTCTTTTAAGAAAGAAGATAGTAACGGGCCTTATACTCCTTTTATAGAATATCTTAATATAGTAATTACTATTAAGGATAAGTTATATAAGTGGCTTTCCTAGACTAGATACTACGATAATAACTACCTTATATACCTTTCGGATAAGTAAGGAAGCGGTTAGTTTCTTAAACTAAGGAAGACTTATAATAAACCCGCTATAACGATTAAGGAACTTACTACCGATACTAAGGTTTTTATATAAAACCTTAAGGAGGATATCGAAGCCGATAAAGAGGAACTTTCGTAAGAAAATATCGATAACCGGATTAAAATCGAATAACTTTTACTCTTTAAGCAGTATAACGAAACGACTATCGAAAACCTTTAAGATAGTAACCTAGCTTTAACAAATAAGATAATTAAGCTAAAGGAAGATTACGTATCTCTTTTTACGTATATTACTAATCTAATTAAAGATAACGACGATCTTAATTTAATATAGGTACGGAATTCCTTAACTTAGTTATTAAAGATATGTCTAGACGATATAGTAAGTATTTTTAGACTAATTATAATCTTCGTAATAAGAATTATAATTTAGAAATACTACTATAAGTAAAAGAATTCTTAAATAAAATGCTTAAGAATTAGCTAGAAGCTAAATAGCAAGAGCTTAACGACTAAAAACGATAAAGAGAAATTGATTATATTAAAGGTGTTAAAATTATTAGTAAAGCAGTTGAAAGCTATAAAACTAATAAGAATCTAGTTTTTAAAGCTTATAAAGAGCTTAGTTACTTAAATAGACTAGTTCCGCAAAAAGAATTAAGATTTACTAAGAAGTCGGTAAACGAGGTAAAAACCTAACGAGCTTAAGAATAATAAAGCTATTTCTTAGTAAATAGAACTTACTTATATTAAATAATAATTCTCGAAGTATAAAAATAACCTTTTTATTAAAATTAAGAGGACATCGCTTTAATATATTAGTAGATTACGGTGCGATAAGTAGCTATATTTCCCCTATAACGGTAAATCGTCTAGAATTACGTTATAAAAGGAAAAATAAGCTTTATATACTTCTTTTAATAAAAGGATTACCCTTTAAGTATAATAACGGTAAGATTATGCTAAAAACTAATCCTTTTAAGTATATAATTAGGATTTATAACTTTAAAGATTCTTTTAACGTCTTAGCTATTAGCTATAATGTTATATTAAGACTACCCTTTTTATAGAAATATAATCCTATAATAGATTAAGATAAAGGCCTTTTAAGGTTTAAAGACAATACCTTAGATATTCCACTTTATAGTTTAATAAAAGACGACCCCGGAACGAAACCCTTAAATAATTTAAATACGGCAATACCTAACAATAACTATATAAGGAATAGCAACGATAAAGATAATAAGGCTTCCTATATAGATATAAATATCGCATTAATAGATATCGTAACGAATAACGATAAGACGACTAGTACGACTAAAGATAATACGACTACGATTAGTATAATATAAGCGAAAATAACGCCGAACCTTAATAAAGAAAAGACTAAAAGCCCTAAAGATAATTATAAAGCTACTTATAATTTATTAAAAGAAAATCTATTAAAGACCTTAAAGGATATTAAGTAGCAATACCCTAAGCAAAAAGATAAGATTAAGAAGAAATAGAATAAGAAAAAGATTAAGAATAAGATATATAAGATTAGCTCGTAGTATTTAAAAGGTACTATTAATTTAAAGTACCTTAAAGAGCGAATGCAGTATATAAGACGTTTAAAAGGTATTATTAACTTAGAACACCCCGAGGATCGTTATCTAAAAATACCTAGAAATATACTAAAGAGATATTTCGATATATTTACGCCGCTACTTAAAGATAGACTACTACTACGCGGTAGTTAAGATTACGAAATTAAGTTAAAAAAAGGCTTTAAGCTTAAATTCCGTAAGATATATAACTTAAATAAGAAGTATCTAAAGTTATTAAAAGAATATATCGATAAAAACCTACGAAAGGGTTATATTAAAGAGTCTAAATTAGAATATAAAGCTCCTATACTATTTACTCCGAAGAATAGCAAAGATAAAGAAAAAACTTAACTTTATATCGATTTTAAAGAGATAAATAACGATACGATAAAGGACCGGACTTTGTTACCTTTTATAAGCGAGATAAGAGATAGATTAGCTAATAAGCAGTAGTATACTAAAGTTAACCTTAAATCTGCTTATAGCTAAATACGTATTAAAGAAGGAGACGAATTTAAAATAGCCTTCGGAACACAATACGGACTTTATAAATTTTTAGTTATACCTTTAAGATTAACTAATATACCGGCAACCTTTTAAAAGAGAATTAATAGTATATTAAATCCTTATTTAGACCGTTTCTATACGGCTTATTTAGATAATATTATTATTTACTTAGATACGCTAAAGCAATACTATAAAAAAGTTAATATAGTGCTAAATACGTTAAGAAAAGCTAGCTTATATATCTTACCGGAGAAATATAGCTTTTATATATAAAAAGTGGAATTCTTAAGGCATATAATTACTCCTTTTTATATAAGGATAGACTTATAAAAGGTTTTTATAATTAAAAATTAGCTAATTCCTATGAATATTAAAGAAATCTAAAGCTTTATAGGATATATAAATTATTATAGGAAGTTTATATCGGACTTTTCTAAGATAATTATACCGATTTTATTAGTATTACAAAAAGCTAAAACGGACCCTTTTAAGTAAAACTTAAAAGCAGACGAAGCTTTTAGAAAAATTAAAGGATTACTTATTAAAGAGCTTATATTAAATACTTATAATATAAAGAAGCCGTTAAAATTAAAAACGGATGCTTTTAATTTTATATTAAGCGCGTAGCTAAGTTAGCGCGATAAGAACAATATTCTTAAACCGATAACTTTTTATTCGAAGAAGCTAGTAAGTATAGAGATTTATTATCTTATTTACGATAAAGAATTCTTAGCTATTATATACGCTTTTAAAGAATTTCTATATTATATTTTAGGAAATAAATATAAACTTAAGGTTTATATAAATTATAAGAATATTAGTTATTTTGCTATAACGCAGTAGTTAAATGCTAGGCAAATAAGATAGGCTAAATTTCTTTTAGAATTTAATTATAAGATTATTTATAAGAAAGGTTTTAAAAATAACCGAGCTAATGCTATTAACCGATAACCGGACCTTAACGATAAAAAAGAGCTTTATAAAGAGACCTTATTATTTCTAAATAATAATAGTAATTTAAAGTTAAAGACATTATATATACTATTTAACGTATAAGGAGATCTTACTACTTTAAAATTACTTAAGAATTCTTATAAGAACTTAGATAAGAAAAGATATAAAAATCTTAAGTAAGAGGGAAAAATAGCGTTTTATAAGAATAAGCTATTCCTTACTTTAAAGACTAAGAAAACAGTTATAACGGATTTTTATTCGCACTTATTATATAGACATTAAGGTATTACGAAAACCTATAATAAAATTAAAAACTATTATAATACCTATAACCTCTATAAGAAAATCTAAGGAGTTATTAAGTTATGCGATATATACAATAAAAGTAAGGCTATATAATATAAGCCTTATAGTAACTTAATTCCTTTAAAGGTTCCTTTAAGACCTTAAAACTTTATAGCCTTAGACTTTATTATAAAATTACTAAAGTTTATAGATCCTACGACTAGTATAAAATACGATTTTATTTTAGTTATAGTTAATTATCTTACGAAATACGGCTATTTTATTTTAACGTACGAAGCTATAGATATAGAAAAGTTATCTTATACCTTTATAAGATATATTATAGCTAATCGAGGACTTCTAAGTTCGATTATTTTAGATAAGGATCGGAAATTTATTTCGAATTTCTAACAAGGCTTAACGCGAGCCTTAGGTATAAAGCATAAATTATTTACTACTTTTCACCCTATTATAGATAGAATAATAAAACGATTAAATTAAACGCTTAAGCAATACCTTAAAAGCTACGTAAATTATTAGTAAGATAATTAGCTTTCTAAATTGCTTATAGTATAGTTAGCGTATAATACCTCTTATTCTAAGCTTATTAAGAATACTCCGGTATTCGCGAATTATAGCTTTATACTTAAAGCCTATAAGTCTTCTTTACTTAAAGAAGTTATAGCCGAAAAAGCTATATTAAACTTTAAGCAGTTAA
>JAPEBW010001975.1:0-16576 GCA_027405785.1 Ophiocordyceps robertsii
ATGAGTGTAAATAGAGATATGTGTGAGTGTAAATAGTAATACTCTTAAGAATACTTTAATTAAGTTTATTATTTATTTAGCGGTTATTTCCTTATCTTACTTATTATCTATTATAAGTTCCTTTATCTTAAGAGTAATACTTATAATAATACTATATATAGCTATTTTATCCTTTATTTCTTAAGTTCTATACTTTAAGTTGTTTTTAAGTAGTAATATAATAGTGCTATTAATAAAGCCTTTAAGGTTTTTTACCTTTAAGGCGATAATAAGCTTTATTTTTTATAACTTATAATTCTCCTATCCTTAAAGCCTATTTATTATAGCTTTATACCTTTATTTTAAGGCTATAAAAGCTATTATATATATTCTTTATAAGGTTTATTAATAGCGACTATCTTACTATATTAAGCCGCTAGTAATAGTAGCGGCTATTTTATAAGCCGTCGATATAGTAAATCTTTTACTATAAGTAATATAACTATAAAGTAAGCTATATAGCTATAAAGTTATATATAGCTTAAGTATATATATCGTATAAAGTATACTCTTAAAACTATTAATTTATATTATTATATAAGTAGTAATAGCCTTAATATCTTAAGCTACCGCGTTACTTTAGTCTTTAAAGGCCTATAAGTTAAAAGAAGGGTTTAAATATAAATATAATAATTAAGATAATTAAAGTAATTAAAGTAAAGAGGTTAAGGTAGCAATTTCGTAGCGCGTAAGGGCTATAACTTATAAAAAGAGGGAGCTTTAAAAGATAATAATAGTGTTTAGCTAGCTAGGAAGGAATGTATGTGCGAAGGGGTGCCCTTATATATATATGGCTAACCCCTATAAATAAGGGCTAGGGCTAGGGCTAGGGCTCTCGCAGTGAAATGGGTGTGGGGCCCTGGCGTATGCACTCCTCATATTTGCAACAGTACACACGTGCGTTAGTCGGGGAAGCCGCAACGGCCAACTCACCCCACTTGCCCAAGTCCTATATGTACCTGTTCGTACACTTCGTACATACATGGCATCGAGCGCCAGCAGGGCAGCGATCCAGCTGAAATAGTAATGCCCTTGGAAAGAGGAGCCAAAAAATAAAATTTGCAGTATTACGTGTACAGTATGTACATGGCTTCTTCGATCGATGGTTGATCGGTGGCTGTGGATGGCGCAGTGCTTCGCCGCCGGCAATGGGGCTGAGCAGCCTTCACGTGCTTGCTTGTTTCATCAGAACTTCGTATAGTGGGTACCTAGGTACCTACCTACCTGGTACTCAGGGGCTCCCAGTCCCAGTCATCCCTGTCCACATACAATCCCGACTCTCCCTTCTCGGTTGCATGGCAGCCTGCATCAATCTAGTCATAATCCAGGCCTCACTCGTCGTCATTCGCGTCCTGCCAAGCACGGCCCAACTCGAGTCTTGCCGAGCACATGGACGCCCGTGTGTGTGCTGCTGAATGCTGTCTTTGCCCTTCACCTCGGCCACCCATTGTGATTGCTGATTCTTTTGTTGCCCATCTTCGTCACTCGCCCGGATGGACGACGGCCCCTCGGCGGCTACCAAACGGCACTTGGCCGGGGCGACGGTCCAGAAAGCCGTCAGCTTCGCAGCGCAGGCCGAGAAGCTTTCCCACAAGCAGCCGGCCGAGTCGCCCTCCTCGGTCGCCATCCAGGCGCAGTTTGTTACCCCTCACGACGCCGTCATAATCACCTCGGATGGCGGCCGCTTACCCGGCGTGCCCCTCGAGGAGGCTCACAAGCTCAACATGCTGCGCGACGAGCTCGAGGGCAAGCCCGATGCCGAATCGCTGGACAGGGAATCAGGTGCAGCCGCCGCCGCCGACGACGACGCCCCGAAGCGCGCACTTGTCCACCTCCCCGAACGGCACAACGGCTTGTCGATGCAGAAGTCGGCCGGTGGGACGCTGCGGCGGTCGATGCCACCCTCTCACACAAACCCTCTATTCCCCCCGCTCCCACTCTACGGCCCGCCGTCCATCATGCGCGAGATCCAATGTCTATTCCTCCGCCTCTCGTCCTTCTTTCTCAGCCTAGCCTTTCTCGCCGTCATTGTTCTTGGCGCATTATTCACCAGCGCTCCGGCTTTCGCCACCAAGCTTCTGCACACGGTTACTCTGCGCGATGCCGACCAGCAGCGCCCCTTTTACCAAGAGGAGAAGCGCCGGGCGGCCATTAGGAGGCAGAGGCAACAGAGCTGGGGGCGAAGAGCCTCGGCAAGCCAGCTTGGTGAAGATGAAGAGGGGGCCTCTGACGAGCATCCCCCAACCGAAGGCGGCAGGGACCCCATCGTCTGCGACGTCGGCTACTACGCGAGGAGGGTTGGGCTTGACGTGGAGACGTTTGAGGTTCAGACCGAGGATGGCTTCGTCATCGAACTGTGGCACGTCTTTGACCCAAAAGAATACACGAAGCGAGACGAGGAGAAAAGGGGGCCGCGCGGGCCAACCGCTGCCCCATGCCTCAAGAAACAGGCACGGTCCGGCGATGCAGCAGACCGGAAACCAAAGTTCCCCGTGCTTTTGATGCACGGCCTGTTGCAAAGCTCCGGGGCCTATTGCTGCAACGACGACGAGTCCCTGGCCTTCTGGCTCTGCAAGTCGGGCTTCGATGTCTGGCTGGGCAACAACCGATGCGGCTTCAAGCCTCGGCACACCAAGTTGGACTACAGCGATCCTCGGATGTGGTCGTGGAATATTCGCCAGATGGGCGTCTTTGATTTGCCTGCTCTGACGTCGAGGGTCTTGACCGAGACGGGCTTCGAGAAGATCGGCCTCATCTGCCACTCGCAGGGAACAACGGAGACATTTGTGGCCCTCGCCAAGGAGCAGCGACCAGACCTGGGGGACAGGTTGACCGTGTTTTGCGCCCTGGCGCCCGCAGCCTATGCGGGACCGCTCATTGGCAAGATTTACTTCAAGTTTATGCGCGTCATATCGCCTGCCATGTTTAGAATCATGTTTGGGGTGCACGCCTTTATCCCGTTTATGATGCAGATGCACGCGCTGCTGCCCCCGCGGCTGTACGGATGGCTGGGATACAAGGTCTTTTCCTTTCTCTTCAACTGGTCCGACCGGCGCTGGGACCGCGGGCTGCGGGATCGCATGTTCCAGTTCGCGCCCGTCTACGTCAGCGCCGAGTCGATGCGGTGGTGGCTCGGGCGGGAGTGCTTCGCAAAGCACAAGTGCATCCTGGCCACCAAGGAGACGACAAAGGCCGAGGACCGCATGGACGCGGCCGACGTGTGCGGCGGCGACGAAGCAGAGTCGTCGGCGCCCGAGACGTCGAGCGACTCGGAGCGCTGCAAGGGGCCGTCGGGCGCCACGGCGTGGTACGACAGGCACGCGCCGCCGTTTGCGCTCTGGGTGTGCGGGAGCGACGACCTCGTCGACGGCAAGCGACTCCTGAGGCGCTTCAGAAACGGACGCGAGCCGCACGTGCGGGTGGTGCACAGCGCCGTCATTGACGAGTACGAGCACCTCGACGTCATCTGGGCCATGGACGCCGTGGACCAGGTGTTCAAGGAGGTGCGCGAGGTGCTGTGGAAGACGTGCGACGCGCGCGACGTGTGCCGGGTGCCGACTGGGTGCGAAGGCGTCGAGGCGTGGACTGGTAGTCGTCGTCGTCGAGAAGAGGATGAGGAGTGAATGGCCGAGGTGCGACTACTACGAGTCTTTTGGACATGGCTGTTCGGTTTCCTAACGGACTGAGTTCATTGGATATACCCGGACATGCACGCACGCAGCACATGTATTTTGCAGATGCTACACTGCCACAGATGGGCGCCGACTTTGTAGAATCATTAATAGATGATTATATGCTTGGCTCAACAGTACGTGACCGATTGATTGTTTATCCAAAGCCAAGGGGAACAAAAGGGGGAGGCTTGGCTTTCCCTCCCGGCCTGTCACGATGGCTTCACTTGTCTGCCCCCTTCTTGCATGTGGTCCCGCAAGATGGCCTCAACAGACAAAGGCCTATGCCATCTGCGGGCAGTGTCTCCAAGTCTCTAGTATTTCTTGAAGGCCTGGGCGACATCCATACAGCTGAGCCGTGATTGGAGCTTGTATTTGAATAACGAGAACGCTAAAACCCCGAGACGCTTCTTGGTGTTTTGGCTCTAGCCTGCGGAATAAGCACCAATTTGTCTTCACGACTGGAGCGGGGGCTCCGATTCCCGGCGTCCAGCGGCGGGAGGAAAACGGAAACCCACGGGAGAGGTTAGCGGCAGAGGAGCGTGGAGGGGCATCAATCGCGCCGAGGCTCAGGGTGGGGGGTACGGCGGACTGAATATAAGTTAGGGTCAAAACCCAACTTAGGGGATTTTTCCTCAATACGTGTACACCTATTTTATTTTTAGTATAGTATTTCCTTTATTATGCAATATTAATAATCTTAGTTATTGCATTAAGTATACTTAAGAGACTTAAAGGGTAGATACGTACTTACCGCCCCGAGGGAAGGTATATACGTACTTAGGCCGCCCTAAGGGAGGCACACTTTATCCGTCTAATAAGGCTTGTGTTAGGGGTGTGTAAATTCTAAGTCTCTATCTCGGGTTGTATAGAGAGGGGAATGGCCTTAAATAGCTATCCCGGAAAAATAATTTTCCTAAGGGGCTTATATAAGCCCTTATTAGGCATATATATACCTAGGCCGCCTTAAGGGAGGTACGTACCTAAGCTACCCTAAGGGAGGTACGTACCTAGGCCGCCTTAAGGGAGGTACGTACCTAGGCCGCCTTAAGGGAGGTACGTACCTAGGCCGCCTTAAGGGAGGTACGTACCTAGGCCGCCTTAAAAGAGGTACGTACCTAAGCCGCCTTAAGGGAGGTATAGTACGTACTTAGGCCGCCTTAAAGGAGGTACGTACTTAAGCCGCCTTAAGGGAGGTACGTACCTAAGCCGCCTTAAGGGAAGGTATATACCTAGGTAGCCCCGAAGGAAGGTACGTACTATTATAAACGTAAGGAGTGTAAACGCTAGGGCCTTATACTTAATTTACTACGAGAGCCTTAAGCATAGCCCTAGCCCTTATTTATAGGGGTTAGCTATATATATATAAAGGCACCCCTTTATATATATATTCCTTCTTAGCTAGCTAAATATTATTATTATCTTTTAAAGCTTCTTTTTTTTATAAGTTATAGCCCTCGCGCGCTACGAAATTACTATTTTAACCTCTTTACCTTAATTATCTTAATTATCTTAATTATATTTAAACCTTTCTTTTAACCTATAAGCCCTTAAAGACTAAGGTAAAAGCGCGGTAGCTTAAGATATTAAGGCTATCGCTACTTATATAATAATATAAATTAATAGCTTTAAGGGTATGCCTTATATAACGTATATACTTAAGCTAAATACGACTTTATAGCTATATAGCTTACTTTATAGCTATATTACCCGCGGTAAAATATTTACTATATTAACGGCTTATAAGATAGCCGCTATTATTACTAGCGGCTTAGTATAATAAGATAGTCGCCGCTAGTAAACCTTATAAAGAATATATAATAGCTTTTATAGCCTTAAGATAAGGGCGTAAGGATATAGTAAATAGGCTTTAGGGATAAGAGTATAGAAAATAAAGCTTATTATTACTTTAAAGGTAAAAAACTTAAAGGGCTTTATTAATAGCACTATTATATTACTACTTAAAGATAACCTTAAGTATAAGACTTAAGAAATAAAGGATAGAATAGCTATATATAGTATTATTGCGAGTATTACTCTTAAGATAAGGGAACGTATTATAAATAATAAGTAAGATAAAGAAATAACCGCTAAATAGATAATAGACTTAATTAAAGTATCCTTAATAAAGGTCTTAAAGGTTGCTTTTTATATAACTTTTATAGAATTTATCGCCCTTAACTTAAAGAAGTTTATTAATATAAAAGAGTTTATAAAAAAGCTATATTAGTATTAAAATTAGCTTATTATAGTAAAAAAAGGTTTATTAAAACGACTCTTTATAATTATAGCCTTTAAGAGTATTTAAAAAAAACGTCCTGATTAATATAGTAACTAAACCTATAACTAATAATAAGGGAATTATATCGCGAAAGATAAGCTATATAAATAGCTTATAGGAGTTATAAGAGCTGAAAAATCTAAATTCTTAGCTAATACCGCGTTTAATAAAGCTAAGGGTCTTAGTAATAATAGTAGAAGTAGCACTAAAGGCTTTAAAGAGGACTTTAATAAGAACACTAGCTTAAGTAAACTAAATAAGAAATATAATACCTTTAAGGAGACCGTTATTTTAAAATATAGCTACCGTATAAAGCTAAGGAAAGTTATATATAAAGAGCTAGACTATGAAACTAAGTATCTTAATAAGGCCCTTAAATTTTAAAGGTATTTTAAGCCGCTAAAGCCGCGATTAATAATAAAAGAAATAAAACAGGCAATATAGCTATTATAATAGCTAGTAGCGAGTTTAATAGCTGCCTTTTAAGCGGTGCCGTTATAGATAAATATAAGCCCGTTTAAGATAAAGCCGTTATAGACTTTAAATATATAACTTACTACTTTAATAACCTTAAATAGTTTATTAATATAAAAGCTATTAACCCCTTTTTAATAATATCGTTAAATAGCAGCCTGCTATAAGTAAAAGCTATAAGCACTATTAAAGTTATTATTAGTAGCGCTATGTTAAAGCTATTAAACGTTAATTACGCGCTAGTATTACCGGCTAACCTTATTAATAACTAATGTTTTAAAGAGAAAGGTATTAAGCTAGACGATATTAAGGAACGGCTATTTTATATACCTTTTAAGACTAAAGTGCTACGCTTTATAGCATAAGGATAAAGGGATAGGGCGCGGACTAATTACTACCGGTTAAGGCCGGTACTATAAACTAATTACGGCTAGTTAAGGCCGGTATTATAAACTAATTACTACTAGTTAGGCCGGTATAACGAACTAATTACTATATATAAACGTATATAAGGGTTTAGAAATAATAAAAAGCTTATTTATTCTTTAAAGTATAGCTAGCTACTTTATACTTAGTTCTTTAAGCTAATTTTAAAGATCTTTAACTATACTATCCTTTTATTTATCGTTAGTACGTAAATAAACTATAGATATCTTCGTAAAATCGCTTAATAAACTAAGTATAAGCCCGGTTAAAAATACTATAAACTATAGTCGGAGAAATCCCTTAAATATCCTTAAATATCCCTTAAAAATCGCGGTAAGCTTTATCCTATATCTTTTAAGGTGCTTCCTTAGTTAAAAATAGGTTAAACTATAGTTAAGATATCCCGCGGAAATCCTTAAATATCCCTTAAAGATACTAACGGAATCTGCTTAGTAGTTTTTATAGTCTCTTTTATAGTAAAAGACGTTATAAACTATAGTTAAACGTTATAAACTATAGTTAAGTAGGCTCTTAACCCTCCGTAGTTATGTCTTAAAAACCTTAGCGGGGTCTAATTAGTAATGTTTATTATATCTCCTTAAGCGAGTCTTTATAGTGCGTGCTTTAAGCGTTCTTATTGCAGGGTTTTATAAGGCTCCTTAAGAGTAAAGTAAGGAGTCTAGGCATAGCCGTCTAGATTCTATAATTTAAGGTTTATAATATCGCTTAAAAGATATATATTATAACGATCTTAAATATAAAACTAAGAGGTATATATATAACCTTTAGCCTTATAGCCTTATTATATACTAAGTAATATATAGATTATAGGATAATATACCGCCGTTTTAGCTATATTAGCTTAAAGAAAGTCTTTAAAGCGTATAATAAGGCTAGCCTTAAGATTAATAAGGAAGAGGCTAAGAGATTTTATTATAAGGTATACTACTTAAAGAAAGCGGATATAATAATTAGTCGTAACTTAAGTATAGTAGCTAAAGCGTTCTTTATATATATATATTAAGACTTCCTTTAATATAAGCTTATAAGCTATAAGGGTATTAACTATTACTTTTATAGTATCGATATTTTTATTAAATTTTACTAAGCACTATTTTTACTTATAAAAGATCGGGCCTTTAATATAATAAAAGCTTAAAAGCTATAAGTTAAAAATAGCGCTACTAGCGCCTTTATTTAAGTGCTAGCTTTTAATAACATAACGGAATTTTACGTTAAGAAAATAAAGGCTTAGTAAAAAAAAGACTATTTTATACTACGCTATAGCGCACTTTATATATCTTAATAAAATAGTAAAGTAAAAAAAGCTAGCTATATACTTATAAATTCTATAAGGGTAATATATATTAAGATAAAGCTACCGGAATTCCTTTAGCTTTTATATATAAAAATAGCTATATATATATCAAACCTCTTACTTATTATTAAGGGCCTACGTACACTTAGTTTAGTAGTACGTAGCTAAATAATTGTTTATTTAAAGCTAAAGAAGAAAGGGGGAAATTTTTATTTAAGCTACATAGCTTCGTACTTTATAAAGGCCGCTTAAGTAGCCTATACTTAAGTTAAGTTTAGGTTAAACTTAAGCTAAGTTCGGATAAAGTCTTATATAACTTCGGCTATATATCGGCCTAACTTTAAGTCGTTTGCTATAATATAACTATAGCTCTTTTTATAGTATAGCTTATAATACTATCCCCTTTTTAAGCTATCGCATACTAAGGTATATAATATTAGCGCCCCGCCCCCCCCGCTTTATACTTAGCGTTAATTAGTATAGTTATCCTTATTATACTTATAATTATATACTAATACCTCCTTTAAATAATATTATGTTAAGGCATTAAATATATTATATGCTTACTTATTCGCGCCGCTACGTTATCCTTAATCGCGCTAAGGCAGTATAACGTATCTCCTTTACTTACCGCTAATATTAGTGCTTAAAGCACGTCTTACCTTCTTACCGCTTATAGTCCTTAAGTATAAATACCTTTCCTCTTTTTTTTTCTTTTTTTTCTTTTTTTCCTTTTTAAATTATTAATTTACTTACGCGCGCGCCCCTTTTTATAATAGCTTCGCTATGCCGCGCCTTAATATATTTACTATAACCCTTTAAGCCTTATCTTTTATTATATTATAAGCGTTTACCCGTCCGGCGCCTCTTAGCACGCTTAGCGACTATACGCTGCCGCCCTTATATTAGTCTTTACGCCCGCTATTATCGCTTAGTAAGTAAAGCGCTATACGTAGTACTACTATACGACGCCCCCCTTACCTTATATATATTAAATATATAGCGTCTCTTAACGTGGATACTTAGTATAAAGCTTATTAAAATTAAGCCTTACCTTATACTTATAATTATTTTACTTCCGCCCGCGCCGGATTGCGCTATTTACTTATATATCCTTATTCTTAGACTATATATAATATAATGCTAACGCGATATTAATATACTAGCGATATAATTACCGCCGCGAACGTGCTTTAAGATTATATATCTTAAAAAACGTTTAAGGATTACTATACCGACTTATATATATATTCTTTAATCCTTAATAAACGCTAGCTAAAAGGATATTATTAAAAATTGCCGTAATATATAAAGTTAGCTTATACTATTACTATAGCGCGCTAAGCTTAGATATACCTTAATGTTTAAAGTTAATCTATTAATATTAGCAGGTAGTAAGTAATTTGCTTTAATTAAGTTATAGTCTTTTATATATCCTATTTATATTTACTTTATATCTTATTATATCTTATTATATCCTTAGTTTATCTTATTATTATCTATGCTTAATACGCGTTTATAGTATATCCTTTTTATACTTATTGTTTAAAATCGTCTTAATGTTTACTAAGCGTAGCCCGAAACTTCCTTTTATTTCTTTTAGTTTTCCTCCTTTTCTCCGCTACTTCCTTTATCTTATCTCTTACTCCTTAGCTTAGCTTACTATCGTCTTTTTACCTCGCCCTTATTACTTTTTATTGCGTTACTATATTATCCTTTAAATTCTTTTAAGGCGATTATATCTTAAAAGTTGCTAATTAACTACTATATTAAGTTAGCGTACTTATATTACTTTACTAAAACTTAGCGCTATCTCTCCTTTTTAATCTATCTTTACTAAGCTTACTTAATCTTTTTTTTAATATACTTTAATTTATTATCTTTTTTAATTATTAATAGTAGCTAGTAATTATCGACTACTTAGCTAAGTAAAGGGTTATCCGCTATATAGTAAAGGAACTTTATATATAGTTTTTTATATACCCTCCTTAATATATTAAGTTTTACTATATATAAGCTAACTACCTTTATTATAATATACTTTTAATATAGCTAGTTAAGCTTCCGGTAAGGCTTATTTATAGTATACTTCTTTATATTTAGCTATATCTTATCGCTTACTTAAAGTCTTTCCGCTAGTATATAAAACCGGTTTACCGTCTCCTTTTATCTTACTTATAATATAGCGATCGCCGTTTAAAGGAAGTCGGTAACTTCCCTTATCTTTTATATAAAGCTTTATACGCTCTCCGCGTTTAGTATAAGCGGTCCCTCCTTTTATACGATTTAAACCGGCTTAATATTATACCTATATATAGCGGAAAAAAGGCTTATACTTATTATTAATACTACTTAATTATTAAACGCCGCTTAAGTATAAGGTACCTATACTTTTTAATTATCTTACTTATAGTAAATATATATATAAAAGTATATTTATACTTCTTAGTTTATATGCTTTATTACTTTATTAGTCTATAAGTAATAAGCTAAACTTAGTTTCCTTTAAACCGCGGTTTATTAATAAAATTCCTTTTAAAATTACTTTATTTAGTTTATCCCTTAATTTAAAATAATAGATTTTAATGTTTTATAAAAGCGGAAGTAAGATTATAAGAACTTAGTAATATATACTACTGCTTTTATTATTAGTATCGCTTTTAAAGTTATTGCTTTTATTAGCTAGTTTATTATTACTTAAAGGTTTTAAAAGCTCTTAGTCTTTATTAGCAATAAGTTAACTATAAAGTCTATTATTAAGTATATAAATAGCTATATAAAAGGCGGTAATAATTAAAAAAGCCTTTTTTAAAGTTATCTTTAAATATACCCCTTACTATATAGCCCGCAGTTTGCAATAAGCTAGTATACTATTAATAACTAGCTTAGCTAAAAGAACTTTTAAGTTAGTATTATAAGTATCTCCTTATACCTTAAGTATCTTATCGCTATTAAGTTATATATCCGCTAAGCGATTAATACTTAAAGCTTATCTAGCTTTTTATCCTCCCTTTTCTTAAGGTATTAAGCTTTACTTAATACTTAAAGCCGGTCTTTAAAGTAAAGGCGCCCCTTTATATTAATTATATATTAACTTACTTAAACTATTAATTACTATTTTAAAGCAAGCAATTAGTCGCCGTTTTATATTACTTAAAATACTACTTAGTACTTTTTATCCTTTTATAATATCGCTATTTACTACTTTTATATCTCTTACTTATTAAATATATAAGCCGGTCGTGCTTATTCCTTAAGTACGTTTTAGCTTAAGTTTAAGTTAAGTTTTAACCGAACTCCGCCTACGTTTGCCCCGCTTTTATTATTAAGTATAAGGTTATCCGCCTTACTTATATAAGTAATTAACTTTTCGTTCTCTTCCCCTTTTTATATTATCGCGATAATACGCTTTTCTTATACTAATTATCGCGGGAGGTTTATATACTCGCTATTAAGGGGGAATTAATATCTTATTAATCGCGCGATATTTAAGATTATTTATATTACGCGTTTTATTTCCTTTTTATTAAATACCCTTTTTAGCTTATTTTAATCGCGGCGCGATAAAGCGTTAAGTACTACCGCTAACCTCTTTAAGCGGTACTTTAATATAAAGTTATATAAAGTAAGATTTATCGCTTATTTACTTTATTTTTTATTTAACTTCCTCTTTATTATAAAGTACTTTAAGTTCTTATAATTTATTAGTACTATAAACGCTAGTATATTATATAACTTTACCCCTTAAAAGTCTAAGTATTATATAATTATAAGTAACTTCTTATTATAAATTAAGTAATTATACTTTACTATATTAAGTTATTTTAAAAAGAAACTTATTAAGTATTATATCCTATTTAGTCTTACTTATATTAATACGCCGCTTATTATATATTTAAAGTAATCTGCCTTTAAGTACGTTTCTTTCTTAAAGTTATATAACTATAATACTAGCGCGTTATAAAATGCCTTTTAAATAAACTTAAATACGGCTTAGTGCTTATTAGTTTATAAGAACGTTGCGTTTTTTTTATAAAAGCTATTTAAGCACTATAAGGCTTTAGCGTAAAGCGGGATAAAAGTGTAGTAGTAATTTATAAACTTAAAAAAGCTTTAAACGCCCCTTATATTTTTTAGCGCTTATTATATCCGGATAGCTTAAATCTTCTTTAAGTCGTACTAAACTTTACCTTTAGCTTATATAATAAAACTTAAGTACTTTACTTTTTTCGTTATAAAGTCGTATTTTTATAAGTTTAGTATAAGGCTTGCTTTTTATAACTTTTTAAGCACCTTCGCTACCTTATTTTAGTAATCGCGGAGCGACCTTAATAAGTAAATTAAAATATTATTTATATATACTATAAAGAACTTATAAAAGTAGTTTTTTAATACTTAGTTAATATAGCGTTAAAAGGTAGCTAGTATTCTTATAAAGCTAAATAGGTATACTTACTACTTAAATAGTCTAAACTTTATTTAAAAGGCCGTCTTAAACTTATAGCTTTTTGCAATTTTAATCTTATAAAACGCTATAATAACGTTAAGTTTTATAAACTAATATACTTTTAGTAGTATTTTTAGCGTTTTTATAATTAATAGTAGTATATATTAATCCCTTTTTATAATTATATTTAAAGCTTAGTAGTTATAGTAAAAGTATAAGCGGCTATTAGCCTTCCTTAAAAATAATACTAGCGCCGCGGCTAATAAATTACTTAAGCGGATAAGGTTTACCTTTAGTAGCTCGTTTAAGGTCTTTTAAAGGATAAGGAGTTCTTCTTTTAATATATCATAAAAGGGCCTTTATAGTAATAGCGGCTTCTTACTATTTTTATTTAAGGTAAGATAAATCTTATAGTTTATACTTAGTTAAAACGGGGGTTGCTTAAGTGCCTTTATAAGTATAAAAAGGTTTAGATAAGCTTATAGTGCTTAAGCTAAGATATAGTTTACTAAGTTAATTAGCGTTTTTAGCTAAAAGGCTTTCTTTATATTTTTTATTATAATTGCTTTTATATTAAGCGCTTATTATCGCCTTTAGTTATCTTTTTAAGCTCTTTCTTATTAGCACTCCGCTATAAAAATAAAGGCGCTTACTAACTTTGCTTTTTAAATATTCGCGATCTTTATAGCTTTTTTTAATTCTTAAAGGCCGATTTAAATCCTTACTTTTTTATACTAAATTTAGTCCCCCTTAGCATTATAAACTACTTTATTTTTCTTTATCTACGGTCTCCTTAAAAACATATTATAGCTTAACTCCGGTACTATATAAGCGAATATCTATTTTAAGTGCTTATTAATCTTTATCTTAAACGTTATAATCCCCTTTATTTAAAGCATTAGTATATCTTTTAAAAAAGGCCGTAGTAGCTTTTTTATTATTATAGAATTTAAACAGCTATGCTTAAACTCCTTACTTTACTTTTAAGGAAGCTTTATAAAACCCCGCGATAAAAACGCTTAAAGCACGCACTATAAAAGCTCGCTTAAGGAGATACGACGAATATTACTAATTAGACCCCGCTAAGGTTTTTAAGATATAACTATAAAGGGTTAAAAGCTTACTTAACTATAGTTTATAACGTCTTTAACTATAGGAGATATTATAGAAACTATTAAGCGGATTCCGCCGGTATTTTTAAGGGATTTTTAAGGATTTCTATAGGATATCTTAACTATAGTTTAACCCGTTTTTAACTATAAAAGCACCCCGGAAGATATAGGATAAACCTTACTACGATTTTTAAGGGATATTTAAGGATATTTAAAGAATTTCCCCGATTATAGTCTATAGTATTTTTAACCGGGCTTATACTTAGTCTATTAAGCGATTTTATAAGGATATCTATAGTTTATTTTATATACTATAGATAGTATAGTTAAAGATCTTTAAAATTAGCTTAAAAAAATAAGTATAAAGTAGCTAGCTATACCTTTAAAAATAGTTAAGCTTTTTACTATTTTCAAACCTATATATATATTTACGTGCGGTAATTAGTTTATTTTACCGGCTTAACTAGCGGTAATTAGTCTATAATACCGGTCTTAACCGGCGGTAATTAGTCCGTAATACTAGCCCCGACTAGCGGTAATTAGTCTACGCCTTATCCCCTTATCCTTACGCCGTAAAGCGTAGTAAATAGTAGTAATTCCTACTTATTTAAACGGAAATCCCTTAAATATCCGCTAAGCTAAGAGCGACTATATCGCACGATTAAGTACTTATTTTATAAGAAGTTAGATACTAAACGATATTTTCTTTAATAAGAAGCTCTTATTAGCCTTTAAGTCTAACCTTAATAATAAGCACCTTTTCCTTAACGCGCTTATAATAAAACTTTAAGATAAGTAAGCTATAAGAGCGGAAGAGGCCGCGGCTTACTAAGTATACTAGTTTAATAATCTCCTTTACCCCTTTTTAAGGTACTATACCGTAATAGCTTATAAAGCTAAATAGGATATAAAACGAGTCCCGCTTAGCTAAGCTAAGACTATATATTTTAAAAGGTAATCCGCTTTTAAAATACTAATAAAGAATAAACTATAAAACGATAAAATCTATATAACTAAGTAAACTAAATTCGGTATTACTTAAACGGATTAATTATCCTTTAAATAGAAAAAGTAAAGATAAGCTAACCTTAAAACTATCCGGCTCCTTACTTATTAAATACCCTTTAGATTAAGCTTATAACTTAGTTACTTTTTCCTTAAAACGATAAGCTTAGCGGATATTTCTACCGCGTACTGCTAATAAAGTTTAGCTTAAAGGCCTTAACCGGAAATCCGCCTTAAAGGATACTTAGTAGTTTCTTAGTTTAGTATTACCGTTTAGCCTCGTCCGCTATAGCCGCGCTAACTAAAGTATTTTTAGGACTCTCGATTAATAAAAACAAGCCTCTTATACTAAGGGTCTTATAGCGCACCGGATTCCGGGACGCGTATAAAATAAAAGGTTAAGCGCTTAGCGAGAGTATTAAGACTAAGACCTTAATAATAAGCAATAAGGACGCGGTAAGCGATACCCTTAGCGGGCTAAACCTATTTATACTAAGCGCGTAAATACTAAGATTAAGTATTATAAGAGAGTGATTTTACTACTTTAATAAATCAGCTATTTAATCCTTACTTAATTAGCTATGTATAGGGGGGTGTATAAATTATATAAAAACCCGTATTAAATAGCCTAGCTTCGGCTCGTTATTTTCTAGGTCCTTACGTCCTTATACGACGTCTATAACGTTATGTGCGGAACTAAGGAGGTTAGGGTAGCTAGATAAAATAAGGATCCGCTTAGACCTAAACCAACCTTAACTAACTTTAAACACGAATTGCCGCATAAGGAAGGGACATACAGCCATAAGGTAAAATGCTTTAAAATTAGCATTCTTCGGGCTTTAAGACTATCTAAAGGCCGGTCCGGATATGTCACTCCGTTCCCTTACATTTGTCTATAAAAGGCGAATCTGCCGCCACTAAATAGCTAGAGATTCTACAAGCACTCACGCACTCAATTCTTTATCAATCAATTCCAGCTAAAATCCTGCCTTATATAACATCGACTCCTCTATCACGTAACATTACGTAATCTCCTGATTTCCCCACAATTTCGCTGCTGCTCTAACCTTTAACAGGTTATGAGCCCGGCTTAGCTTACTACGCCGGGAAATCAATCACTCCTCTAACTAGCTTTAGAAAATTCCGAGAAAAATACGACCCCTTTCCTTAATTACTCGTCTAACTCTTATTAAAATTTAACGTTGATTAAACGACTAAATCTCTTAGAATTTGTACCTAAAGATATCTCAACCTCGATCACCTCCTCTAATCTCTTTCCTTTTCTAGAAAAATCTCTAGAAATCCCCTTATCTACATAGAATTCTCTTAAGATTCCCTCTTCTCCGCCAAAACCCCTCCTATCCTTAGGAATTTGCTTAGAATTTTCTTTACTAATCCCTACCGACTTCTTTTATCTTTCGACCCTTCTTAAGTTAAAAATCAACTTCTCTTTACCTACCTATTCTATCTTACTAAAGATATATAAAATAGCAGGCTAAAAAGAATACGAGTTTTCTAAGTTAAAGGGTAATTTAAATTACACCTTATAGACTACTAAAATACGAGCAATTCTTATTAAAGAAAAGCCTATAGCTGCTTTAAAGCAAGTAAATTATATAAAGATAGAAGAGGCTCTCGCCTTGATTTTCCTACGTTTAGAAGACGGTCCCTTAATGTAGATTAAGCACGTAACAACTGCTAAAGATGCTTAAGAAGAGCTGTAAAAGCTATATAATCCCTCGAATTTCTCGTCGAAATATTTGCTTATAAAACAGCTTTTTAAATTAAGTCCTTCCGACTTAC
>JAPEBW010001976.1:0-16569 GCA_027405785.1 Ophiocordyceps robertsii
GACCACCCATGTCCAGCCCCACGAGTCATGACTTCTCGCGGAGTTCTTTGACGCCTTCTTCCGGCTTTTCCGGCTGTTTCTCCTTCATGTTTCCTTCAACCTTGTCGTTGACACCTGCCTCGGAGTTGACTTGGCCCGTCGTGGCTGGGCGCCCAAGCTTGGCGAGTTTGTTGACGCACTTTTGGACTCAGACATCAGCAAGGCACGTGGAGACCATGTCAAAGTGCTTACCCCTTTCGCCGGGTCTTTGCACGCCGAGTGCCTGTGATGGAATTCGGTCGAGTCCAGATCCAAATCGAAGTGGGTTGAGTTCAGTCGCCAACGTTCCTTGGGATCTTTTCCCCAGAGGCTAACCTGGCTGGAGCTACCATTCTTGAGCTCGTCCCAGCTGCCTGCACCGAACGCCTTCTTCGGGACAGGACGACCGTAATGCTTGAGAGTGGAGGTGCCGGCAATGCCCGCGGCACTGACGACACCGGCAGCAGCGGTATATGGAGCGGTAGTAATAGCGACGACGGCCTTGCTAACTTTTATTGCGCCACCAGCCATAGAAGTAAGGCCAGGGGCGAGCGCTGTCTTCAGGGTGCCGTAGATGGAGGCAGCGAGTAGCTTGAAGATGATGCCCGAAGTCTGCATGCCGTAGAAGGTGGCAGCCATGTAACCAATCCACTTGGCCCCGTGGAGGGCAGTAAAAACAGCCTTGACAATGGTGAGGGTGCCAACAACGTTCCTGAGTAGCATCATCAGCGGGACGAATGGGATCGTGCCCCGTTTTTCAAGAGAATGGACGTCTTCGTATGCTGCCAATTGAGTCCCGCTGTCATCTGCCTCCGGCACTGGATGGGCCAACCCTAAGCAAAGCAGCGTCAGGGCGGGGACGAGGATCCAGAGCTTCATCATCATCTTGGTCGCCTTGCCGAACTCGCGGCACCATGTCGTGGTGAGAGAGACGTCGTTCGTCGGCCACCAGTACAGAGAGGGGTGAGCACGTCGAGTGATGGAGGAAGAAGACCGTCATGAAGGAGGGAGAAGCAGATTTATACCCATTGAAGAAGCCTTGCCAGTTGCTCCATGTTTAACACTTCAAACGGGGAGGAGCATTGCCCAACCTGAGCGCCAACAGGAAAAGGGCCGACGCTCCCCCGAGTTGAAGTCCCGCCCGCGCCACCTACGTGTAGATATACATATATATATATATATTATATCTATATTCGTATATATACATGCATGCACACACATATTGGCTTACAGTAGTGGTGCTGCTAGATGCCTGGCCGTCGGATATTGAAGCAGTCGGAATCACGTCTTGAGATATGCCCACCAAGGTTCAATGGCAAGCGGCAGCCACCCACCTAAAGTGTCCCCTTGAGCTCAATAGCAGCCATATGTATGTATAGGCACAAAACCTTCCGTAAAGGAAAGGCTTTCGCGGCAAGCCACAGCTCGTATAGGTCGTGCTATTAGCGGCCACGAGCCCCTCTCCCCTGCTGCAACTCGGACAAGCAAGTTGGTGCTTTACAGTAGACCTCACCACTTATCTCTTGGTGGGCATCAGACGTCCAATTTCTACATGACGCTCCTTTTTCTTCACTCGTGGCCGTCAAGGTCCTCGTGGCGGACGTATCGACGACAGACTGACGCACCACCTGAGGGAACCGGCCGTGGACAAGAGGCCGGGCGGGGAACGCATTTGCCTCGCAATCTACAGTTTTGGCCTCCAAGGCCCCAACAAACTCACTCACATGTGCCTAGTCTATCCCGTCTTGGTTGAGGGCTTGGAGTCAAACAAGGCCGCCGAGCCACTCACTGAGATGCTGCTTACCATGCTTCATGCGACCTCCGAAGTCGCCCACGACATTGAATCACTATAGCCCGACGGCGAGCCCGCCGGGTCACAACACCAGCCGAACAACCTTACACAGGATGGAATCGTCGTCGCGATACCCTCACAGCAGTTCTCGTAGGAGCTCTCGCAGGAGCTCTCGGCCCAGTGGGACAAGATGGACGCAGACGACCACGAGGAAGAAGAGGCACAGCAAGATTTGTATAGGGATGAACTGATATAGAGACATACGCCTTGCAGAGCGGCTAGGCCGCCCCAGCGGGTAGGGCGGGCAGGGCGGGTAACGCGGGCTCAATTCGACGAAATAACACATCTTTGAGCCTCGAGCTCTATGTGCGTAAATGACGTAAGCCGCCTGCCTTGCCAATGTGTGAATAGCTTTACTATGTGTGCGATGTCTGTGGTGTATGTGTTAAGAGTCTGCTATGTAAGCTCGGGGGACTTGCGCATACATGATGTGCGGTATTATCGGCGCTGCGCCTTGATAAGCCACACTCCCCGCTTTTTTTGTGTGCCGGTCCAAACCCGTGTGCTGGCTAATAACACTATTGAAGCCTCGAGATGAACCTTGAGACGCTCTCCACGACAGATTGCAGCTCCACTGCCAAAGAATCACTGCTTTGCTTCTGTGCCGCATTCCGCTTTCTCTTCCTACTGTGACCGTTTGAGCCGATGGGGCAGAGAGGCTCGCGACGCGGAATTTTCTTGGCCCGCTCAAAATCCACAATCATCAAGCCCCTGTCGTAGACCATGTTGCGTGCTTCAGCGTCGCCGTGGAGTATGTACAGCCGGTGTATCTCAGTGAAGGCAGCTGTGGTGGCGTCGATGATAGATGACTTGTTAATTTCGCCGACGCAGTCGCGCAAAGGCCGCCCAGCCCAACTAAGAAACAGGAAGTGCTCGAATTCGCCCCCGGCGAAATAGTATGGGAGGACCAGATCTATCATCCCAAGGCATACGGGGACGTGCCTCCCTTGGATACTCCGGAGTTGGTCGTACACGCCCTTCTCGTGTTCGAGACGAGAAAGTTCAGGCGTTTCCACGCCCTTGGCAACTAGGGTGTATCCAAAGGCGGACAGTCGCACCTTGAAGAGTGATCCGACGGCGCCGCATAGATAGAGGGGTGCAGAGTCGGCGTCATGGCCGCGATCGACGGCCAGCTGGGCGCGAAGAAGCCGCAGAAACCGCAATCGACCAAGGTGCCGTGGTCCGTGGCTGTCGGCGTTTGGGCAGTTCTTGTCCAGCTGCCCGCCGTGGGCCAGCCCCAAGAGACATTGATGGGTGCAGTAGGGCCGGTTTTGTATGCTGACGTGTGCCCCTTTCCCACTCTTGGCGCCCTGTCTCTGTTTCTGGTCCGACGTGGTACCCGAGGCAGCTACCTTGACGCCGGAACAGGTTGATCGATGCCAAGTCGGCGACGAGGGGGCAGACTCTTCTTCGTCGTCGTCGTCATCATCTCGTGGGAGGGCTTTGCCGCTCAAGGCCTGACACCCGGACCGGGTTCTGATACGTGAGCGTTGGAAGCCCTTCCAGCGCTGCGGTTTGTAGGGAGTGCCCAGAGGCGTCTTGGTCTTGCGGACTGTCTCGGGGATTTTGCTCAGAATATCCTCAAACTCGACATCCCATATGTCGAGGCGGGCGGCAGCATCTTGCCAGAATAGTGAAGGCTGTGCTGAGCGAAGAGCCTGAAGTGTGAAGGCGAAAACCTGTGCGACAGCAGTGCGGTGGAGCCTATTATTATCGTCGGCGAGGACGTCTAGATTTGGCACGCACACGTGGTAATAGACGGTGGTCGGATCGACGGGGATATGAAGGAAGACAAAGGCCTGCCCTGTACAGACGTATCCATACTGGGTATTATTACCAATCATATAGGAGAAGAGCTGGGTGACGACGGCAGCAAGGAGCCTTCTCGATATGAACTTAAAGTCTTCGCCATCCTTGTTGATGATGTCCCGGTCCGGCTGGATCTCAGAGGCGAGGCCCGTGACGACGTCGTCTAGACGTAGCTTATGCGGCGCCTTGTACTCGATGGCCACGGTGGGGATGCTTACGCCGTCTGATGTCCTGTATATGCAGAACTGGTCCGCTCGGTTACCCTTCCCCTTTCCCTTGGGCTTGGGCTTGGGCTTGCGGGACAATTTGGTTGGGGGAAGAGGCTCTTCTCCCGCCGCGTCATCGGTCAGGGGCATGGGTTCCAAAGACGCCGAGAAGTTGTCGTCCCATTTGCCGAGGTTTGTGTGGCTTTGAAACGTCACAATTCCCCGCAAGCCTAGACGGCTCCGTAGCCGCGGGTTATTAAAAACGGCTTGGACAAGCTTCTGGACGGGGTTCTCGACGGTTTCGCGCTCGAAGTACCGTACTCCATTCTCGCAGCTAATGGGAAAGTTGACAGAGCGCACGTAGTCTATCTGATGCCGAGACGGGAAGCTTTGCTGGGAGACGAACGGGGGCTCTGACAGAATGTCCCAAATCTCCTCCTGCGTTGCAGGGAAGGACGTCCAGGGGGTTATTCTTTTGGGGTAAAGGCGGCCAGTCGGATTTGTCGTGTCGCCTTGTGTAGTCTTGGAAACATCTGTGACGATCTGAATGCCGAGGCTCAGGGAGTGGCAGTCCTCGAGGTATGGTGTAACTGTTCGTGGCTGCGATTCCGCAGCGGCTTGTTCGGCCTCTTCGCGTCGTCGTTTTTGATGCAACGCCAGGTCCTCAGCCTCTTCGCGTCGTCGTTTTTGATGCAACGCCAGGTCCTCAGCCTCTTCGCGTCGTCGTTTTTCATGCAACGCCCGTCCCTCGGCTTCTTCGCAGCGGCGGCACTGCGCCTCGAGCAAACTCCGCAGCTGCGTGATTTCGTCCATGGTGTCCGAGGAGGAATGCTCCGAGGGAGGAGGCTTTGAGGGGGGAGGCTTTGAGGGGGGAAGGCTCCGAGGGGGGAGGCTCCGAGTGGGAAGGTTCCGAGGGAGAAGGCGTGCGTGCGACCCCGGACCGCGGGATTGGTGTGTTTTGGATCTGTCTAAGGGCAATCAATGTATGTGGGTTGAGAGAAGAACGGAGGCCCGACTGCTGTCCCTTTATATAAGAGACCGACGAACAAGAGGGCAGTGAATCTATGACCGCAGAAACATGTTGCTGCCTAAAAATGAGGTCGCGACAGAAAAGGATTACGTGCACGAGTAGTCTATGGAGGTAGGTATATACGTAAGTTGTAGGGGCTTAGCTAAGCAGGTAGGAAACGATATATTTATTAATAAAAGTCCGTAGCTACCTTTAGCCACGTATTTTAAATTAACTAGCGGTCTAATTTAAAAAATAAACTTTTTTTATAATATACTTTTTTATAAGCCTAAAGGTACTTTTTTTTCTTTATTAAAGTTTATAAAACTTAAAAAACAATATTAATATTACTTTTATTACTTTTTATTTAGATTTTTATTACTTTTAGTGCTATATAATAAAGTATTACTATTTAAACTTATATATATTTTTATTTATACTTGTGTTTTATTTTATTTTTTTCTTTTAAAAGCATCTTTATATTTTTATTATACCTTTTTAATACTTTTAAAATAGCTTTATAATTTATATGCTTAAGGCGTAAATACTAAGTATAAAAATCTATATCCTTTGCTTTTAAAGATATAATAAGGAGGGAATTTTTTTTAAAGGTTTTAAAGGAATATAATAAAGTTTATTTTTAAAATATCCCTTAATAAGAATCTATGCTTTATTATTTAAAAGAAGAACTTTATCCTTACTTATAAGGGTATAGGTATTCTTAAAATATTACTAGCTAATTATATTAACTTTAATTTTAAGTATATAAAAACAATCTTTAAGCGTATATCTTACTTTAAAATAAAGGAATTTAAATACTAAATCCCCCTTTGTTTTTACTAATATAAAAGAAGCTTTTTCTTACTAAACTTTTATTTTAATCTCTTTATAGTTAATAAGGTGATTTTTATTTATAACTATATACTTAGTAGTACTAATATCGTATATAAAATTAAGAGTCCTTTTACTATATTTAGGAAATCCTCCTTCTTTTGCCTTAAATACTAATTCTCGGATTTAAGGTAGTAAGGCTTTTAAAGGTCTTAAAAGAGTATCTTTATTAGCTTTTAAATCTACTTTAAAAGGGGTTTCCTTTATAAAGGTTAAAATTATCTTTAAAAAGTTATTCGAGGCTACTTTAAGGGTAAGGGCTTAAAAGAGAGGAGAGGATAGCTAAAAAAGGTCGATAAAATTTATAATTAGGTCTATTTTAGTTAAATATAAAACCTTATCTCCCTCTTCGCTTAATTTTACCTCTTTTACTCTTTTCTTTAATTTTTCCTTTTTAAAAGAAGAAGAAGAAAAAGAAGACTTTTTCGAGGTAAGTTTCTTCTTAGTTACTTTATTTAAATCGTTATTTTCTTCCCTTTAAGCACTTAATAAGAAGGAGGTTTTTTAAGGTAAAGCCGGAAGTAATTAGCTACTAAGTAGCCTAGTTTTTTATATTCTTTATAGTAAGAATTCGAGGAATTCCCTTACTTTTTTTAAGGCTTCTTCCGTAGTAAGAAAGCTTTCTTTAAAGAGTCCTTTATATTCTTTACCTTTCTAGCTTTATTTAAAAGACTAGCTATTAAGGTCTTAAGAGAAAAAGCTATAGAATTATACTTAAAGCTTTGCGTAATATTAATTATATAGCTTTTAAATTCCCCGCTAAGGGAATTTAAAATCTATGCTATAAGAACTACTTTTAAAATATCTATTTCTTAAGATTTTAATTTCTTATAAACCTCTTTTACCTTATAAAGGTATTTTTTTTACTATAAGTTAAAAGGACTTAAGTTAAATAGCTATTTTATAAGTAAATAATTCGATAAGAATGTTAAAGGATTATATAGCTTTTATAGCTTTTCTTAAGTATCTTTAGTAGTAGTTATATACTTAATTTATATTAAGGGACCGTTTTTTAAGCATAAAAAAATTAAAGTAAAAGCCTTTTCTATCTTAGTATAATTAGCTTACTTTAAAGCAGCTATAAGCTTTTCTTTAATAAGAATTGCTTGTATTTTAGTAGTCTATAAAGTATAATTTAAATTACCTTTTATTATAGGCTATGCTATAAGAAGAGCTATAGTAACACTATAGCGAACGACCTAAAGTTAGGCCGACGTATAGCCGAAGTCGTATAAGACTTTACTTAAACTTAGCCTAAGTTCGACCCGAACTTAACCTAAGTACGGGCTACTTAAGCGACCCCTATAAAGTACAAAGCTATATAGCCTAGATAGAGATTTCCCCTTTCTCTTTTTAGCTTTAAATAAATAATTATTCGGCTATATACTACTAAGCTAAGTATATATAGGCCCTTAATATATTTAAAGCTCCTTTTAAACGAGGTTATATAACCTAGGAAGAGACTTACTAACTATAATATAGCATAAGTAAGAAGCTTACTTAGTATAAGGGGGCCGTGCTTATAGGGCTTAAGAGGGAGGGCTAAGAGAGGCTAATATTTAGATAAGGGTTAAATAAGCGATCCTTTTACTATAAGCAAAGGCCGTTAAAACGAGCTACTAAGTTTAAGCAAGCTAGTAGTAGATCTAATAGCTAATAAGCTAGTTCGGGGCCTTAATATAAAAGCTAAAGGAGATAGTAAGAATATATATATAAAGAGGGGCCGGCCTATTAATTAGTAGTTTAATACTACCTTACGATATAATAGCGGGGGCCGCAATACCTATAATAGAGAAGGAAGTAACGAAAAAGAAAGACTAATAAAAGCTACTCTTAGCGCTAAGAAAATTTAATAGCTAGCGGCGCTACTTTACGCCTTAAGCACGATATATATAAAAAAAGTGCGAGATCGACTAAGACTTCTTTTTAAGCTTAAAGGAGGTTTTTTACTTAATTTATAACTACTTAAATATAAGGCTATAGCAGACTATAGCGACTTATTACGGCACCGGCGCGGACCGAGGCTACGATTAATAAAAGTTCCTTAAGTACCTCGATTTAATCTACCTTAACGTTAATATTTAATCGCGGGCGGCGGCGGCTATCTACACGATTAAATAAGGAGAGAACTAAACGTTCGCGGCGTTCCTCCTTAAGTTTAAGTAAAGACTCTTTAAGGCGGGAGGGGGGTTATAGCTATACAATATATAGATTATATTCTTAAAGGGCGCCTTAAGCCTTCGCCTTAAGGAGGCGCTTACGATAGTTAACCTCTTAACTTTAAGCTTTTTAGCGTATATTAATCGGGTAGCGTAGATCGCGGTAAAGCTAAAAAAGGTTTAGTAAACTAAGTAGCCGTTTTAAGGCCGGAAGAAAGTAATAAGGGGGGGGACTTAAGACCGAAAAGACTTAAAGGGCGATACCTTAATAAGTAAAATTAACGCTATATCTTAGCCGGGAGGAGGATAAAGCCGGCCCGATATATAAAGGTATTTCGCTTATAGAATAACGGGGTATATCGCCCGCTTTTATAAAAAGAAGAAAGAAGGAACCTTATAGGTAGCCGTGACTATAATTAAAGAGGTAACCGAAGTAGATTTTAATTTAGGAAAAGAGGAACCTTAGCGTAAAGTCAGGCGCTAAAGGAGAAGGAGAAATAGCAGGCGGCTTAAAAGTTAATAAAAAAGCACCTTACGCTAAACTTAATACTACTTAAGGTTAGTATTAATAAGAAGAAGGGGCTTAACGTACTTATAGATATAGGCTATAACTGCTATACTATAGTAAGCGAGGGGGTAGCGATAAGGCTATAAATGCCTTTTATAAATAAAACGAGAAGGCTACTATAGCCCTTTTTAAAGGATATACTAACGCTTTAAATAAAAAGGATCGTAGCGTTTAAGATAAAGATTAACGGGCACTTAAAATAGATATTCGCCTATATAGTACTAAAGTTAAGCTATAATATGTTCTTAAGGAGACCGTAGATAAAGAAGAATAAGGTAGTTTATAATACTAAGGGGGATCGGATTTAATATAGAAAAGCGGGGATTTAAATCGGCCTTTAAGAATTAAAAGAAGCCGCGAAGATCGCGAATATCTAAGAGGTAAAGCTAGTAAGCGCCTTTATCTTTACGGCGGAGTGCCGATAAGAAAGGGCTTAAAGGGATAGCCGGGGGCGACGATAAGCGCTTAATATAAAGGCGGTTACGATAAAAGATATAAAAAGAGCCCTTTAGCTAAAGACGCCGGTTAACCCGGCGGACTATATCCTAGCTTAAGTACTATAAGCTTATTTAAACCTTTTCGCACCTATAAAAGCACTTAAGTAACCCCTATTCCGACCGGGCGTAGACTATAAGATCTATCTTACTTTAGATAAAGATAGTAAGGAACCGCTACTACTATAAGGGCCCCTTTACGATATATTAAAGGAAGAACTCCTTATCCTTTAAAAGACCTTAAATAAGCTATTAAAGGCGAACCTTATCCGCTTAAGTAGTTCGTTAGCCGCGGTATTAGTATTGTTTATAAAGAAGGCTAATAGCTAACTATGCTTTTACTACGACTACTAAGCTTTAAATATAATTATAAAGAGGGACTAGTATACGCTATTATTAATTATAAAAACGCTTAAGATATTAGCGAAGGCACGTTAGTTTACGAAACTCGATATTATTATAGCGTTTTATAAGATTAAAATCGCAAAAGGCTATAAGTTTAAGACGGCCTTTTAAATAAGGTTCGGACTATTTAAATAGTAAGTATACTTATTTAGCCTTATAAAAACGCCGGCTACCTTTTAGCGCTATATTAACTAAGTGCTAAAGGACTACTTTTATAAGTTCGTTATAGCGTATATAGACGATATTTTAATTTACTTATTAAAGTTACTTCGTAACTATTAAAAGAAGGTAGTAAAAGTGCTTAGAAAGTTATAAAAAGTAGGCCTTATACTAAACCTATAAAAATACGACTTTATAATAAAAAAAGTAAAGTACTTAGGTTTTATTATATAGGCCGGGGGTAAGGTTTAGTGCGACCTAAAGAAGATCTAGGCTATCCGGATATAATAGGCGCTAAGGAACGTAAAGGGCGTTCGGAGCTTCCTTAAGTTTATAAATTACTATTATACCTTTATCCCGCTTTACGCTAAGGCCTCGCGGTGCTTAAACGGCCTTTATAAAAAGAACGCAACGTTCTTATAAACTAATAAGCACTAGGCCGCGTTTAAGTTTATTTAGGAAGCATTTTATAACACGCTAGTACTATAGCTATATAACCTTAAGAGGGAAACGTACTTAAAGGCGAACTACTCCGAATACGCAATAAGCGGCGTGCTAATATAAGTAAGACCGGATAAGATACGTTACTTAGTAAAGTTCTTCTTAAAACGACTTAACGTAGCGGAGTATAACTACCCGATTTATAATAAGGAATTGCTCGTAATTATATAATACTTAGACTTTTAAGGGGTAAAGTTATATAATACGCTAGTATTTATAGTATTAATAGATTATAAAAATCTAAAGTACTTTATAATAAAAAGGAAGTTAAATAAGAGGTAAAGTAGATAAGCGATAAAGCTCGCCTTATATAACTTTATATTAAAATACCGCTTAAGGAGGTTAGCGGTAGTACTTAATACGCTTTCGCGCCGCGATTAAGATAAGCTAAAAGGGGCATTTAATAAGAGGGAAATAAGACGCGTAGTATAGATAATCCCGGATAGCGCGCGATTAACGGGATATTAAGTCCCCCTTAGCGGTAAGCACGCAAACCTCCCGCGATAATTAATATAAGAAGAGCGCACTATCGCGATAATATAAGAGGGGGATAAGAACGCGGGGTTAATTACCTATATAAGTAAGGCGGACGACCCCGCACCTTAAGACGAAGGCGGGGCGAACGAGGGCGGAGTTTAGTTAAAACTTAACCTAAACTTAGGCCGAGACGCGCTTAAGGAATAAGCACGACCGGCCTATATATTCGATAAGTAAGAGATATAAGAACGGTAGATAGCGATACTATAAAAGGATAAAGAGTACTAAGCGGTATTCTAAGTAGTGCGGAACGGCGACCGGTCGCTTACCTTAAAATAGTAATTAAAAGTCTAAGTAAGTAAGTATATAATTAATATAAAAGGGCGCCTTTACTTTCGAGACCGACTTTAAGTATTAAGTAAGGCTTAATACCTTAAGGAGGGGGAGGACGAAAAGCTAAACGAGCTTTAGGTATTAATCGCTTAGCGGATATATAACTTAACGGCGGTAAGATACTTAAAGCGCGAGGGGACGCTTACGATATTAGCTTAAGAGTTCTTTTAGCCGGGCTAGTTATTAATAGTATGCTAGCTTATCGCGAACTGCGGGCCGTATAATAAGGGGTATATTTAAAGGTAACTTTAAAAGGGGCTCTTTTAACTATTACCGCCCCTTATATAGCTATTTATATACTTAATAATAGACTTTATAGTTAACTTACCGCTAATAGGGACTAAAGGCTCTTAAAACTTTTAAGTAATAATAGACCGGCTAATAAAAGCAATAACTTTAAAAGCGATACTAATAATAAAAGTAGTAGTATATACTACTAAGTTCTTATAATCTTACTTCCGCTTTTACGGGATATTAAAATCTATCGTCTTAAATTAAAAGACGAACTAAATAAGGCAATTTTAAAAGGAATTCTACTAATAAACTAAGGTTTAAAGGAAACTAAGTTTAGCTTACTACCTATAAACTAATAAGGCAATAAAACGCGTAAACTAAGAGGTATAAGCATACTTCCGTATATATATTTACTATAAGTAAGACGATTAAGGGGTATAGCTACTTTACGCTTAAGCGGCGCTTAATAACCGGGTAGTGTTAATAATAGGTATAAGCCCCTTCTTCGCTATATATAGGTACGATATTAAGCCGATTTAGATCGTATAGAAAGAGGGACCGCTTACGCTAAACGCGGAGAGCGTATATAGCCTTATATAAAGGATAAAGGAAGTCGCCGACTTCCTTTAAACGGCGATCGCCGCGTTATAGATAAGGTAAAAGGAGATAGCGAACCGGTTTTATACGCTAGTAAAAAGACTTAAGGTAGGCGATAAGGTATAGCTAGATATAAGGAAGTATACTATAGATAGGCCTTACTAAAAGCTCGACTAGCTATACTAAAAGTATACTATAATAAAGGTAGTTAGCCTATATATAGTAGAACTTAATATGCTAAGGAGGGTATATAAAAGGCTATATATAAAGTTCCTCCGCCGTATAGCGGATAACCCCTTACTTAGCTAAGTAGTTAACGACTACTAGCTACTACTAGTAATCGGGGAGGATAACGAACTAAAGTATATTGTAGAGAAGATTAAGTAGGCTTAGTAAAGATAGATCGGAAAGGGGAGATAGCGCTAAGTCTTAGTAAAGTAGTATAAGTACGCTAACCTAATATAGTAGCTAATTAGCGACTTTTAAGATATAATCGCCTTAAAGGAATTCGAGGGACGGTATAGCAATATAATAAAGAACGATAAGGGCGAGGTAGAAGGACGATAGTAGGCCGAGCCGGGTAGTAAGAGATAGGATAAGGGAAGTAGCGGAGAAAAGGAGGAAAACTAAGAAAAACGAGAGGGAGTTTTAGGCTACGCCTAGTAAACATTAAGACGATTTTAAACGATAAGCATAAGGAGGACACGCTATAAACGCGCACTAAGCATAAATAACGATAAGATATAATAAGATACGGAGCGGATATAAATAGGATATATAAAAAACTATAACTTAATTAAAGTAAACTACTTACTACCCGCTAATACTAATAGATTAACCCTAGATATTAAGGTATATCTAAGCTTAGCGCGCCGTAATAATAGCATAAGCTAACTCCGTATACTACGGTAATTATTAGTAATATCCCTCCGGCTAGTATTTATTAAGGATCGGAGAACGTATATATAGGTCGGTGCGGCAATCCTTAAATATCCTTTAAGACGTATAATCTTAAAGCGCGTTTACGGCGGCGACCGTATCGCTAGTATACTAATATCGCGTTAGCGTCGTGTCCTATATAGTCTAAGAACGGGGACGTATAAGTAAATAGCGTAATCCGGCGTAAGCGTAAGCAAAATAATTATAAGCGCGGGGCGAGGCTTAATTCTAATAAGCCTTATACTAAGTATCTATATTAAAAGATACTATACGTCCGATATATATAAGGTAAGGGGGGCGCCGTATAGTAGTGCTATATATCGCGCTCCGCTTACTAAGCGACGATAGCGGGCGTAAAGACTAACGTAAAGGTAGTAGCGTATAGTCGCCGGGCGTGTTAAGAGGCGCCGGATAGGTAGATACCTACGATATAGCGGGAGATAAGGCCCGGGGGGACGTAGTAGATATATTAAGGCGCGGCATAGCGAAGCTATTATAAGAGGGGGCGCGCGTGTAGGTAGATTAGTAATTAAAAAGGGAAAAAAAGGAAGAGAGGGAGAGGGAGAGAGGAAGGGTATTTATGCCTAAGGACCGTAAGCGGCGGGTAGGAAAGACGTGCCTTAAGCACTAATATTAGCGGTAAGCGGGGGAGATACGTTATACCGCTTTAGCGCTATTAAGGATAACGTAGCGGCGCGAATAGGTAAGCGTATAACGTATTTAACGCCTTAACGTAATGTTATTTAAGGAGGCGTAAGCGTATAATTATAGGCATAATAAGGACGATTACGCCGATTAACGCTAAGTACGGAGCGGGGGGGGGCGGGGCGCTAACGTTATATACCCCGGTGCGCGACGGCTTAAAAGGGGGATAGTATTACGGGCTATGCTATAAGAAGAGCTATAGTAGTACTATAGCGAACGACTTAAAGTTAAGCCGACGTATAGCCGAAGTTATATAGGACTTTACTTAAACTTAGCTTAAGTTTAACCTAAACTTAACCTAAGTACGGGCTACTTAAGCGACCCTTATAAAGTATAAAGCTACGTAGCTTAAATAGAGATTTCCCCCTTCCCTCTTTAGCTTTAGATAAACAATTATTCGGCTACGTGCTATTAAGCTAAGTATACGTAGGCCCTTAATACCTTTTAACTTAAAAAACTCGTATTCTTTTTAGCTTACTATTTTATATATCTTTAGTAAGATAAAATAAGTAAGTAAAGAAAAGTTAATTTTTAACTTAAAAAGGGTTAAAAAATAAAAGAAGTTAGTAGGGATTAGTAAAGGAAATTTTAAGCAAATTCCTAAAGAAGGAAGAAGTTTTAGCGGAGAAGAGGAATTTTTAAAAGAATTTTATATAGATAAGGGGATTTCTAAAAAAATTCTAAAAAAATAGATTAAAGGAGGTAATCGAGGTTAAGATATCTTTAAGTATAGATTTTAAGAGATTTAGTTAGTTAATTAACGTTAGATTTTAAAGAAGGTTAAATAAGTAGTTAAGGAAAGGGGTCGTATTTTTCTCGGAATTTTCTAAAGTTAGTTAAAAAAGTAATTAATATTATAAAGTAAGTAAAGGCTAGTATATAGGTGCCGTCCGTAGTATTATAATAATAAGCTATAAAGAGCCTACTTATATATAGCGGGTCCGTATCTATATATATAGACCCGGCCTTCCTTATATAATAAAGCTTAAGCTATAGCTTAAGTCCTTATAACCTTATAAGTTAAAGACTTTAATATAATACCTCCGCTCCTTATACCGCGCTATATAGTTCGGAGCTATTATAAGAGGCTACTAGCTATTATAAAGCGCTACTTAGTCTGCGGCTTAGTAAGCGCTAAACTTATATTATAGTAAGTAAGGCTATATAATAGTAAGTTTAATAGCCTTACTTACCGCCGCCGCCCGCTTTTAATTAAGCGGCTACTTATTAAAAGGCCCGTCCGCTTATTAAGCGGGCACCTTATCCGCCTTAAATAGCTTAGTAGCATATTAAGCGGCCTAGGTGTTTTACGCTTTAAGTTAAGGACTAAGGGGTATAAATACCTTATCCCTCCGCCTTTAACCCTCTTTTCCTTCCTCCTCCTTTTAAACTAGTAATAACTATAATAATAATAGTAATAGTAGTAGTAATAGTAGTAATAGTAATAGTAATAATAATACTATAAGTATCGCCTTTTAATATACGGAGTAAATGCTTTTAAGCTAACCCTTATAAAAATAATATATTATTTATATTATTAGTGCTTATATTAAAGCTCTTTAATAATATTAAGCTTAAGTGCCGTACTTATACTATTACCGCCGCTTATATCGCCGCCGCCTTTTTAGCTATACTTATGCTTATAATACCTTTATAGGTAACTACGCTATCGCTAGCCTTTATAACTTTACCCCTTACTAGCCCTCTTACTACTTTTAAGACCGCTAAGTTAAGCGCTATAAGTCTGCTTTTTTAAATACGCTATCCTTATACTAATTTATAACTTAATATAAGCAATAAGTATTACTTAGCGCCGCTTATAATAAGTCTTATATATATTACTTATTAAGCGGCTATACTTACTATAAGTAAGTAAGTCGCTTTAGCGGTAGCTACTTCGCTTATACTTATACTAGCCGCGCTTATAAAGCGGCTTTAGCTATCTTTATTACCGCTTAAATAGCTTAAAAAGCTAACCTTAATAATAAGGCAGTTAAAGCGTAATTAAAAGCCGCCGCCGCCGCTTATTATTACCTATATTCGCTTAAGCGGATAAGCTATATACTTAAGTTAGTCCCCCCCTTTATTTTCTTCCTCCCTCCTAACTATACTTATTATAGCGATTAGCGCTAACTATCTTTAATTAAAAATACCGCCTTTATAGCGCTATTAGCGGTGCCTTTATCTATCCCCGCTACCTTTATCCCGGCCGTCCGCGCTACTTATAGTAGCGCCGCCGCCGGCCTTATTATGCCCGCCGCTACCGCCGCCCTTTTTAACCCCTTCGCCGCCGCCGCCGCTCCTTAGCAGACTTTAGTTTTTATCTCTTTATAGTTAATAAGGTAGTTTTTACTTATTACTATATGCTTAGTAGCACTAGTATTATATATAAAATTAAGAGTCCTTTTATTATTACTAAATCTAGGAAATCCTCCTTCCTTTACTTTTAATACTAATTCTCGGATTTAAAGGAGTAAGGCTTTTAAAGGTCCTAGGAGATCATTTTTAATTACTGCTATAGGGGAATCTATAGAGGTTAAAATTACCTTTAAAGGGTTATTCGAGGCTACCTTAAGGGTAAGGACTTAAGAGAGAGAAGAGGATAACTAAGAAAGGTCGATAAGATTTATATCAAGGTCTATTTCGGTTAAATTTAAAACCTTATCTCCCTCTTTGCTTAATTTTACTTTTTCTACTCTTTTCTTTAATTTTTCCTTTTTAAAAGAAGAAGAGGAAGGCTTTTTTAAGGTAGGTTTCTTCTTAGTTACCCTATTTAAATCGTCTATTTTCTTTCCTTTAAGCACCTAATAAAAAGGGGCTTTTTTAAGGTAAAGCTAAAAGTAATTAGCTACTAAGTAGCTTAGTTTTTTATATTCTTTATAGTAAGAATTCGAGGAATTCCCCTGCTTTTTTTAAGGCTTTTTTCGTAGTAAGAAAGCTTTCTCTAAAGAGTCTTCTATATCCTTTACCCTTCTAGCTTCGTTTAGAAGACTAGCTATAAAGGTCTTAAGAGAGAAGGCTATAGAATTATACTTAAAGCTTTACGTAATATTAGTTATATAGCTTTTAAATTCCCTGCTAAGGGAATTTAAAATCCATACTATAAAAACCACTTCCGGAATATCTATTTCTTAAGATTTTAATTCCTCGTAA
>JAPEBW010001977.1:0-16551 GCA_027405785.1 Ophiocordyceps robertsii
AATAAGTTTAAGACCGGATTATCCTTAGTATAAGAAGTCCTATAAATAAAAAAAGTAGTTAAAGGTTATTCTTTTGCTTTTTATACCTTTCCTCCTACTAGGTTTTTTCCCTTTTTAAAGGTTTCCTAAATAAAGATTAAAGTAACTAAGTTTTTAAATTACTATAAAATTTTTCCTAGAGACTAAGCTATATATTAAGTACCTTTAAATAATAAAACTTTAAGATTTTTCCTTCTATAAGGTTTTTCTATAAGTATATACCTTGCGATGTTTTTTCTTAAAAAGAAAGGTTTTTTATATATCCTAAGTATAAGAGAAGTTTTCCTATAAACTAAAGACTTTACCTTATATATATACTACCTTAATAAATTAGTAAAGAGTATAGAAATCTACTCTTTAAAGGAGGCTATAAGAGAGTGATTTTACTACTTTAATAAGAGAGTGATTTTACTACTTTAATAAATCAGCTATTTAATCCTTACTTAATTAGCTATGTATAGGGGGGTGTATAAATTATATAAAACCCGCATAGAATAGCCTAGCTTCGGCTAGTTATTTTCTAAGTCCTTACGTCCTTATACGACGTCTATAACGTTATATACGGAACTAAGGAGGTTAAGGTGGCTAGATAAAACAAGGATCCGCTTAGACTTAAACTAACCTTAACTAACTTTAAATACGAATTGCCTTATAAGGAAGGGACATATAGCCACGGGGTAAAATGCTTTAAAATTAGCATTCTTTAGGCTTTAAGACTACCCGAAGGCCGGTCCGGATATGTTACTCCGTTCCCTTACATTTGTCTATAAAAGGCGAATCTGCCGCCACTAAATAGCTAGAGATTTTATAAGCACTTACGCACTTAATTCTTTATTAATCAATTCCAGCTAAAATCCTGCCTTATATAACATCGACTTCCCTATTACGTAACATTACGTAATCTCCTGATTTCCTTATAATTTTGCTGCTGCTCTAACCTTTAACAATATCTTAATTAGCGCGGCTATAGCAAACGAGGCTAAATAGTAATACTAAACTAAGAAACTACTAAGTATCCTCCGAGGCGGATTTCCGGTTAAGGCCTTAAAGCTAAACTTTATTAATAGTATGCGGTAGAAATATCCGCTAGGTTTATTATTTAAGGGAAAGAGTAACTTTATTATAAGCTTAATCTAAAGGGTATTTAGCGGGCGGGGAGCCGGATAGTTTTAAGGTCGGCTCGTTCTTATTTCTTTTATTTAAAAGATAATCGATCTATCCGGGTAATACTAAATCTAGTTTACTTAGTTATATAAATTTTATCGTTTTATAGTCTATCCTTTATTAGTATTTTAAAAGCGGATTGCCTTTTAAAAGGTAATAATCTTAGCTTAGCTAAGCAAGACTTATTTTACGTCTTATTTAGCTTTATAAGCTATTGCGGTATAGTACCTTAAAAACGGGTAAAGGAGATTGTTAAACCGGTATGCTTAGTAAGCTATAGCCTCTTCCGCTTTTATAGCCTACTTATCTTAAAGTTTTATTATAAGCGTATTAAGGAAGAGGTGCTTATTATTAAGGTTAGACTTAAAGGCTAATAAGAGCTTCTTACTAAAGAAAATATCGTTTAGTATCTAACTTCTTATAAGATAAGTACTTAATCGTGCGATATAGTTACTCTTAGCTTAACGGATATTTAAGGGATTTCTATTTAAATAGGTAGGAATTGCTACTATTTACTACGCTTTACGGCGTAAGGATAAGGGGATAAGGCGTGGACTAATTACCGCTAATTAAGGCCGGTACTATAAACTAATTACTACTAGTTAAGGCCGGTACTATAAACTAATTACCGCTAATTAAGCTAGTATAACGGGCTAATTACTATATATAAACGTATATAAAGGTTTAGAAATAGTAAAAAGCTTAACTATTCTTAAAAGCATAGCTAGCTACTTTATACTTAGTTCTTTAAGCTAATTCTAAGGATCTTTAACTATATTATTTATAGTATATAGATAAACTATAAATATCTTTATAAAATTGCTTAAAAAACTAAGTATAAGCTTAATTAGAAATACTATAAACCGTAGTTAAGGAAATCCCTTATATATCCTTAGATATCCCTTAAAAATCGCGGTAAGGTTTATTTTATATCTTTTAAGGTGCTTTTATAGTTAAAAATAGGTTAAACTATAGTTAGAATATCCCGCGGAAATCCTTAGAAATCCCTTAAAGATACTAGTAAAATCCGCTTAATAGTTTTTATAGTATCTCTTATAGTTAAAGATATTATAAACTATAATTAAGTAGGCTCTTAACCCTTTATAGTATTATCTTAGAGACCTTAGCGGGGTCCGACCGGTAATATTCGTTATATCTCCTTAGGCGAGCCTTTATAGTGCGTGCTTTAAGCGTTCCCGTTGCGGGGTTCTATAGGGCTTTTTTAAGAGTAAAGTAAGGAGTTTAAGCGTGGCCGTTTAGATTCCGTAATATACCCTTCCTCTTTCCTTTTCTTTTTTTTCTTTCTTTTCCTTTTTTAATTACTAATTTACTTACGCGCGCGCCCCTTTTTATAATAGCTTCGCCGCGCCGCGCCTTAATATATTTACTATAACCCCCCGCGCCTTATCTCTTGCTATATTATAAGCGTTTACTTTTTTAACGCCCCTTAGCATACTAAGTAACTATATACTACCGCCTTAATATTAGTCTTCGCGCTTACTATTATCGCTTAATAAGCAAAGCATAATATATAGTATTACTATATAGCGCCCCTCTTACTTTATATATATCGGATATATAGTATCTCTTAACGCGGATACTTAGTATAAGGCTTATTAAAATTAAGCCTCGCCTTATACTTATTATTACTTTACTTATACCCGCGCTAGATTACGCTATTTACCTATATATCCCTGTTTTTATACTATATATAATATAATGCTAATACGATATTAGTATATTAGCGATATAATCGCTACCGCAAACGCGCTTTAAGACTATATATCTTAAAGGATGTTTTAAGATTGCCGTACTAACTTATATATACGTTCTTTAATCCTTAGCAAACGCTAGCTAAAAGAATATTACTAACGATTACTATAGTATATAGAGTTAGCTTATATTACTACTATAGCGCGCTAGGCCTAGAAATACCTAAACGTTTAAGGTTAATCTATTAATATTCGCGGGTAGTAAGTAGTTTGCTTTAATTAAGTCGTAGTTCTTTATATATTCTATTTATATTTACTTTATATCTTATTATATCTTATTATATCCCTTATCTATCTTATTATTATTTATGCTTAATACGCGTTTATAGCGTATCCTTTTTATACTTATTGTTTAAAATTATCTTTATATTTATTAAGCGTAGCCCGAAACTTCTTTTTATTTTTCTTCGTTTTTCCCCTTTTCTTTACTACTTTCTTTATCCTATTTCTTACTTTTAAGCTCGGCTTACTATCGTCCTTCCGCCTTGCTTTTATTATTCCTTATTATATTACTATATTATCCTTTAAATTCCTTTAAGGCGATTATATCTTAAAAGTTATTAATTAGCTACTATATTAAGTTAGCGTACTTATACGACTTTACTAAAACTTAGCGCTTTCTGCCCTTTTTAATCTATCTTTACTAAGCTTAATTAATCTTTTTTATAACGTACTTTAGTTTATTTTCTTCCTTAATTACTAGCGGTAGCTAGTAGTTATCGACTACTTAAGTAAGTAAGGGGTTATCCGCTACGCGGCGGAGGCACTTTATATATAGTCTTTTATATACCCTCCTTAATATATTAAGTTTTACTATATATAAGCTAACTAATTTTATTATAATATACTTTTAATATAGCTAGTAAAGCTTTTAGTAAAGCCTATTTATAGTATACTTCTTTATATTTAGCTATACCTTATCCCTTACTTAAAGTCTTTTTACCGGCGCACGCGACCGGTTTACTATCTTCTTTTATTTTACTTATAACGCGGCGATCGCTATTTAAAAGAAGTTAGCGACTTCCTTTATCCTTCGTATAAAGCTCTATACGCTCTTTATATTTAGTATAAGCGGTCTTTCTTTTTATACGATCTAAATTAGCTTAATATCGTACTTATATATAGTAAAAAAAGGGCTTATGCTTATTATTAACGCTACTTAATTATTAAGCGCCGCTTAAGCGTAGGGTAGCTATGCCCCTTAATTATCTTACTTATAATAAATATATACGTAAAGGTATACTTATACCTCTTAGTTTACACGCTTTATTGCTTTATTAGTTTATAGGTAGTAAGCTAAACTTAGTTTTCTTTAAACCTTAGTTTATTAGTAGAATTCCTTTTAAAATTACTTTATTTAGTTCGTCTTTTAATTTAAAATAATAAACTTTAGCATTTTATAAAAGCAAAAGTAGGATTATAAAAACCTAGTAGTATATACTACTACTTTTATTATTAATATCGCTTTTAAAGTTATCGCTTTCGTTAGCCTATCCGTTATTACTTAAAGGTTTTAAGAGCCCTTAGTCTTTATTAGCGGTAAGTTAACTATAAAGTCTATCGTTAAGTATATAAATAGCTATATAAGAGGCGGTAATAATTAAAAAAGCCTTTTTTAAAGTTACCTTTAAATATACTTCTTACTATATAGCTTATAGTTTATAATAAGCTAGTATACTATTAATAAGTAGCCTAGCTAAAAAAACTTTTAAGCTAATATCGCGAGCGTCCCCTTGCGCTTTAAGTATCTTACTACTATTAAGTCGTATATTTACTAAGCGATTAATACTTAAAGCTTATCTAGCTTTTTATCCTCCTTTTCTTTAAGGTATTAAGCCTTACTTAGCACTTAAAGCTAATCTTTAAAGCAAAGGCGCCCCCTTATATTAATTATATACTTATTTACCTAGACTTTTAATTACTATTTTAAAGTAAGCAATAAGTCGCTATTCTATATTGCTTAAAATATTACTTAGTACTTCTTATCCTTTTATAATATCGCTATTTTCCGCTTTCTTATCTCTTACTTATTAAATATATAGGCTAGTTATGCTTATTCCTTAAGTATATCTTAGCTTAAGTTTAAATTAAGTTTTAGCTAAACTCCGCCTTTATTCGCCCCGCCTTCGTCTTAAGGTATAAGGTTATCCGCTTTACTTATATAAGCGATTAACCTTACGTTCTCTTCTCTTTCTTATTTTATTATAATAGTACGCTCTTTTTATACTAATTGTTATAAGAGGTTTATATACTTACTGCTAAAAGGGACTTAATGTCTTGTTAATCGCGCGCTATCCGGGATTATCTATACTACGCGTCTTATTTCCTTTTCGTTAAATACCCTTTCCGGCTTATCTTAATTGCAGCGTAATAAAGCATTAAGTACTACTACTAACCTCCTTAAGTAGTACTTTAATATTAAGTTATATAAGGTAAGTTTTATCGCTTATTTACTTTACTTCTCGTTTAACTTTCTCTTTATTATAAAGTACTTTTAATTCTTATAATCTATTAGTACTATAAACGCTAATATATTACATAACTTTGCCCTTTAAAAGTTTAAGTATTATTTAATCGTAAGTAACTTTTTATTGTAAATTAAGTAGTTATACTTTACTATATTTAGTCGTTTTAAGAAGAACTTTATTAAGTATTATATCTTATTTAGTCTTACTTATATTAATATACCGCTTATTATATATTTTAAGTAATCCGCTTTAAAGTACGTTTCCCTCTTAAGGGTATATAGCTATAGTACTAACGCGTTATAAAATACCTTTTAAATAAACTTAAACGCGGCTTAGTGCTTATTAGTTTATAAGAAGGTTATATTCTTTTTATAAAGGCCGTTTAAGCACCGCGAGGCCTTAGTATAAAGCGGGATAAAGGTATAGTAGTAATTTATAAACTTAAAGAAGCTTTAAACGCCCTTTATATTCCTTAGCGCTTACTATATCTTAATAGCCTAAATCTTCTTTAAGTCGCACTAAACCTTACCCTTAGCTTATATAATAAAGCTTAAGTACTTTACTTCTTTTATTATAAAGTCGTATTTTTATAAGTTTAGTATAAGGCCTGCTTTTTATAACTTTTTAAACACCTTTACTACTTTATCTTAATAGTCGCGGAGCGACTTAAAGAAGTAAATTAAAATATCGTTTATATATACTATTATAAACTTATAAAGGTAGTCTTTTAGCACTTAGTTAATATAACGTTAAAAGGTAGCCGGCGTTCTTATAAGGCTTAATAAGTATAATTATTACTTAAATAGTCTAAACTTTATTTAAAAGGCCGTCTTAAACTTATAGCCCTCCGCGATTTTAATCTTATAAAACGCTACGATAATATTAAGTTTCGTAAACTAATTTACCTTTATTAGTATCCTTAGCGTTTTTTAATTAATAGTAGTATATATTAATCCCTTTTTATAATTATATTTAAGGCTTAGTAGTTATAGCAAAAGTATAAACGGCTATTAGCCTTTTTTATAAATAATACCGGTACCGCGGCTAATAAACTGCTTAAGCGGATAAGGTTCGCTTTTAGTAGCTAATTTAAAGTCTTTTAAGAAATAAGAAGTTCTTCTTTTAATATATCGTAAAGGGGCCTTTATAGTAGTAGCGGCTCCTTACTATCCTTATTTAAGGTAAGATAGATCTTATAGTCTATACTTAGTCGGAATAAGGATTGCTTAAGTTCCTTTATAAGTATAAAAAGGTTTAAATAAGCTTATAGTACCTAAGCCGGGATATAGTCCGCTAGGTTAACTAGTATCTTTAGTTAAAAGGCCCTCTTTATATTTTTTATTATAACTACCCTTATATTAAGCGCTTATTATTACCCTTAGTTATCCTTTTAGGCCTTTTCTTATTAGCACTTTACTATAAAGATAAAGGCGCTTATTAGCTTCGCTTCTTAAATATTCGCGATCTTTATAGCTTCCTTTAATCCTTAAAGGCCGATCTAAATCCCCGCTTTTTTATACTAAATCCGATCCCCCTTAGTATTATAAACTACCTTATTCTCTTTTATCTATAATCTTTTAAAGAATATATTATAGCTTAACTTTAGTATTATATAAGCGAATATCTATTTTAAGTGCTTATTAATCTTTATTTTAAACGCTACGATCCTTTTTATTTAAAGCGTTAGTCTATCCTTTAAAAAAGGCCGTTATAACCTCCTTATCCTATCCGTTAAGGGTATTTATAGCTTTATCGCTACCTTCTTACTTACTATAATATAATAGTTATAGCTTATATCTATAAGTGCGTTAAGCCCCTTTTTTCTATTAATACTAACCTTAGGTAGTACTAAGTTTAGTATAAAGTGCTTCCTTATTAACTTTTAAGCTATTTACTATTTCTTCTTTTTTCTTAGCGCTTAACTTTATACTAAGGTTCCTCTTTTCTTAAATCGGAATCTACTTTAATTACCTCCTTAATTATAGCTATAGCTACTTATAAAGTTTCTTCTTTCTTCTTTTTATAAAAGCGGGCGATATGCTTTATTACCTTATAAGTAAAACACTACTATATATTAAGCCGGCTTTATCCTCCTCTTAGGTAAGTTATAGCGTTAATTTTACTTATTAAGGTATTACTTTTTTAGTCTTTTTAGTCTTAAGTCGCCCCCCTTATTACTTTCTTCCGGCCTTAAAACAGCTACTTAGTTTACTAAACCCTTTTTAGCTTTACCGCGATCTACGCTACTTAGTTAGTATACGCTAAAAAGCTTAAAGTTAAAAGATCGATTATTATAAGTACCTCCTTAAAGCAAAGGCTTAAGGCGCTTTTTAAGAATACGATTTTTATATTATATAGCTACGACCCCCCTCCCGTCTTAAAGAGCCTTTACTTAAACTTAAGAAGGAACGCTATAAACGTTTAGTTCTCTTTTTATTTAATCGTATAGATAGCCGCCGCCGCCTGCAATTAAATATTAATATCGAGGTAGATTAAATTAAGGTACTTAAGGAATTCTTATTAATCGTAACTTTAATCCGCCTTAATACTATAGTAAGGCGCTATAGTTTACTATAGCTTTATCTTTAAGTAGTTATAAATTAAGTAAAAAACCTCCCTTAAGCTTAAAAAGAAGTTTTAATCGATCTTATACTTTTCTTATATATATCGTGCTTAAGGCGTAAAGTAGCGCTACTAGTCGTTAAATTTCCTTAGCGCTAAGAGTAGCTTCCGCTAGTCTTTCTTTTTCGTTACTTCTTTTTTTATCGTAGGCGTTACGGCCCTCGCTATTATATTATAAGGTAGTATTAAACTACCGATTAATAGGCCGGCACCTCCTTATATATATATCCTTACTATCTTCTTTAGCTTTTATATTAAGGCCTTAAACTAGCTTATTAGCTATTAAATTTACTACTAGCTTACTTAAACTTAGTAGCTTGTTTTAACGGCCTTTACTTATAGCGAGAGGATTGCTTATTTAACAATTATTTAAATATCGGCCTCTCTTAGCCCTCCTTTTTAAGCCCTTTAAGCATAGCCCCCTTATACTAAGTAAGCTTCTTACTTCCGCTATATTATAGTTAGTAAGTCTTTTCTTAAGTCGTATAACCTTATTTAAAAAGAGCTTTAAATATATTAAGGGCCTACGTATACTTAGTTTAATAGTATATAGCTAAATAATTGTTTATTTAAAGCTAAAGAGGAAAGGGGGAAATCTCTATTTAAGCTATATAGCTTTATACTTTATAAAGGTCGCTTAAGTAGCCCGTACTTAAGTTAAGTTTAAGTTAAACTCGGGCTAAGTTTAGGTAAAGTCTTATATAACTTTAGCTATATATTAGCCTAACTTTAGGTTATTTGCTTTAGTATAACTATAGCTCTTTATATAGTATAGCCTAAAATAGTTCCTTAATTATTATAGCGGGTTTATTAAAAGTCTTTTTTAGTTTAGGAAACTATCTATTTCCTTACTTATTTAAGAGATATATAAAGTAAGAATCTTTATAGTATTTAGTTTAAAATAACTACTTATACGCCTTATTCTTAATAGTAATAACTATATTAAGATATTTTATAAAAGGAGTGTAAAGGCTATTACTATCTTTTTTCTTTTAAGAGGGCTCTTTATCTATTTCTTATAATTTAAGGTCTTTAGAATTATAGCTATTATTATCTTTTATATTTTAAGGTATAATATTAATATTAAAATAAGGAGCGTTTTTATTATCTTTATAAATAGTCTATAAGAAGGTTTTATACTTATAATTATTTTTAGTCTTAAAAGCATTCCTTTACTAATTATTAAGGCTTTTAGCTTTTATCTTTATCTCTTTATTAAGTTCTTCTTTATAAAGACCTTTTATAAGTAAACTAGTCTTAAATAAACTAAGGGTTAGTATAATAAGCTTAGTGTTAATTTTTTAGTATTCTTAATTAAAGGTAATAGTAAAGTATATCGCAGATTATAAGTTAAGAGAGCATTATTCTTACGAATAGGTATATTTCTTTCTTAAAAGAAATTCCTCTTTTTAATATACTTTTTTATAATATAGCCTTTTTTATAGAGTTAAAGCATTAAATAGCTTTTTTAGCGGGCTTTAACAGGATCGCTTTAAGGGTATTTAAGTTTATTACGTTACTTAAGTCGCGCTATCGCTTTTTATTGATTTTTTTTATAACCCGCTAAGAGTGAAACGGTGCTTTTTTTATTACTAGCGTTTATACTACTTATTATCTATCTAGACCGCTAGATTAATCTAGTTTAATAGCGTCTTTAGCCTATTTAAGCAGTAGATTTCGTCTTTAACTTTTTCTTTAAAACCTTTATAAAAGGTCGTTATAAAGGCATCGTCTTTATCTTTTAGCTTAAAACGTATTTATTAAAGTCGAGCTACGTAAGCTAATAAAGATATAACCGACTTAAGGCTTCTTTATTTATACTTTGCTAATCGTTACTTATTTATAATTTTAAACGTTTTTTATAAAGCTTTTTTAAAATTATTAAAATTCTTAAAAATATTCTTCGTCTTAAAATTCCTATCCTTAAGATTATTATCTATATAGTCCTTAAATTTCGGGTAAAGCTATATTGCTATTAAGCCTTATAAGCAACTAAATATAAATATAACCTAAACTACTTTTTAATTTATTATAATAAGATAAAACTTAAAATAAGCTTTAAGAGAGGTAATAAACTCTTTTAGCTTAGCTAATTCTTTATTATAAGGTTTAAGAGCCTTAATCTTTAAAATAAAACTACTATTAATAAAGCTTATACGGGGATAGGAAAGCTCTAAATACCTTAAAATAGCTTATAGCTAATTAATAAACTATAGTATCGTAAAAGTAAATATTCTTTTATTATTTATAATAAATAAATAGACGTAATTACAATAAATACCTTTCTCTTACTTAATAGCTTAAAGAACTTACTAAGTATATAAATACTAAGTATTTTTTATCGGAGCTATAAAGTTTATAAAGATTCTTATAAGCTAGTTTTATATTGCGGAACCCTAAGTATTTTTTATATACTTAGTAATAAGGCGTAATTTATTTAATTTAAATTTACTAGCTAGGAAAGGAGACGAAGACCTAGTGCTAACTATTAAACTAAGTAAAGTAAAGGTATCTTAATATACTGATTTCTCGTATTAAAACTAGCTAAAGAAAAAGAAAAAAAAAGAAGTTTAAGGAAAGAGGAGGCAAGACCTTCTTTTATACTTTTTTAAGGCTACTAAAAAGCTTTTCTTTTATATGCTTTTCTATGCTTTTATATACTAATCTATAACTTATACTTTATATAATTTATAAGGTTACTAAACTACCTTTTAAGCTAATAAAAATAGCTTATACTATCTTTATTACTAGTTATAAGTTATATATACTTTATTACTTACGATTAGCTTTTAAGACTAAATATTCTTATCTTAAAACCTTTTATAAGATTCTATTCTTTTTTAAAGGGAGGCCTCCTACCTTAGCTTTATATAAGGTATTAGTCGATTATATAAAGTATTAGTCGATCTATTTAATACTAATCTTATTACTAGCTAAAGCTAGCCTAAGTTAAATATAGGCGTATTTAACTTATAACGCTTTTAGCTAATACTAGCCGTCTTTAACTATTAAGCTATATTATCTCTCCTTATAACTACTAGTATTTACTTTAATAGTTATAACTTAGAACTAGTAGTATTTACATTACTAATTACTCCTTTATATTTAGCAGTATTTAATTTACTAGATATTAGTACTTTTAGTACTTAGGATTACTAACGGAATAAGGTTTCCGTTATATATATCCTTTATTAGACTTTTTAGTCTTTAAGTCGTTTATAAAAGTTATATTTATATAAGTTAGCAGCTTAAAGCTTTTAATATTAAAAAGCTTTAAATTAAAATAGCGTAAAAAATAAAAGTAAGAAATAAAGGACTTTACTAGTTATATATATTACTATAAGAGATTTTATATAAACTTTATTAAAGTATTTTAGACTTTAATAATATTTAGTTTTCTAGAAATTACTAAATATTTAAAAAACTATATAAAGTATTAGTAGTAGTAAATGTTTTATTAAAAGTAGTAGTTATATTTTTTTAAGGTTTTAAAAATAAGAAAAGACGATTATTTTAAAATAAAAAAGTGAAAGTTATATATATTACGTATTTTACTAATTAAGTAAACTAACTATTACGGGCTAAGTCTTTAATTAATCCCGGGCTACGCCTATATAACCGACCTTTAATAAGCATAGTTAATTAACTAGTTAGCAGCTTAGTTAATACGTCTTTTTTTGCCCTCGCTACCGCTATTTAACGCAGTAGCTTAATTAAATAGCTACCTTATAGTAACGAATAGTAGCATAACTACTACTTTGGCCTTATTACGGCCGACCCGTTATAGTTAACTAAGTTATAATAAAGGGTTTTAGGTTTAAGACTTGCTGTTATTTTACGCAGTAGCTTAATTAAATAGCTGCCCCGTAGTAATAACTAGTAGCATAACTACTGCTTTAGCCCCGTTAAGGCCGACCCGTTAAACTAACTAATATATAGCTTGTAAAACTACTAGTTTAAAATAATATATAATCTTAAGAAGAAAGTAAAGGTGCTATTATTAATAAAAGAATATATCTTTTTAAGATAAGATATAAAGTTTTTAGCTTCTTTTTTAATTTTTTTAAAAATATAATAATAATGTTATTAATATAAAAGAAGTAAATAAAGCATTTACTATAAAAATATAAGGTTTCTTAAGGTATTACTAAAGCTATAAGGAAATAAAGTTTAAAAAGAGTCTTTTTTACTATAGGAAAAGTAACTATTAAAGTTTATAAAAGGCTTTTATAAGCTATAATACCTATTTAAGTATTTTATATATATAAAACAAAAAGGAAAAATCTCTTTATAAAGGTTTATATTAATAAATACGTTAATAGCATTGAAAAATATAGTCTTAAAGTTAAACTTTGCTATAATAGCTATAAAATTAAAGAAATTCCTTACTATTAAAATAGCTATATAAGTTTCTTTATTATTATAAGGCTATAAGTTTTAATATATATAAACGCGGGCCTTTAATATTTCTAGATATTTATCTTTTTTAAATTTATAAGTAAAGTTCTAAGCTAAAAGTAAAGGTTAAGTAGTTGCTAATTCTTAAAGCGTATAAATTAAAAAGAAGGTCTTTTTCTTAAATAAGATTTTATACTTTGCTTTTCTAGCCTTTTTAAACCTTTTGCCGAAATAATACGTTAATAAGTCTAACTAAAAATAAAGTAATAGCGGTAAATCTTTACTATATATCTTCTTTTTCTAAAAAGCGTATAAAACACGTTATATCTAGCTTATAAAACCTATAAAGAAGGGAGTAATAAAGCGGTAAAAGTAATATAATTCCTTATAAATCTTAAAGTTTAAAAAGGCTAAAAAAGGCTTTTAAGAATTATTTACATCTTTTAAGTTTAGCATATCTTCTGCTATAAGAATATTAATAATTGTACCGATATAATTAACACTTTAAGGCAGGCGGCTAAAAAGCTTAAATTTAGAAATATTATATATTATAGTTTTATTAAGGAAAGAATTATTAAAAAGCGCCTTTTTAGCGCTCTTAAATAGTCTATTTTATATATTTATAGAATTAAGTTTCAGCAGAAAATCTAAGGTTAGAAACTGCGTACTAATAAGGGAATTCGACTTTATTATTCTCCGTGCGTTTTATATTTTAATATTAGTAGTTTAAAACTCGTTATATAAAGTATTATTATAATCTAGAATATATAGTTTAAATAGGTATTCTTTAATTAATATAAGGTCTTACGTAAGTACCGTTTTAATAAAAAAAGGACTACTTATAAAAAGTTATATCCTATACTTTTTAAACCTCTTATTAAGAAAGGATAGAAATTTAATAAATATTAATAAAGTCGTAGCTAACTAAGTAACTAACTTTTAAAAATTTAATAAGCTTAAAATCTCTTTTTAAAGTATTCTAAAGAGCTTTTATCGTTAAAAGATAATCTTTATAACTATATATATAAATAGTAAAAAAAGTAAAAGAACAAAAAGAAATTCGCTTACTATTCCTATTAAGCTATATTTATATTATTTTTCCAAAAGGAAGAATAAAGTCTTTAAAAAGTTCTTTAAGATATTTTATTATAAAGAAAAGTAGCCGTTTTTAGATTTTTAGATAAAAAGTAATAAGTAAATTCAAGGACATTCCGATTACATAGGCCCTTTAAGAAACTTACTACTTAAGCACGCTTTGTAAAGCCGTTTTTAGCTAGTATATTAAGGGCTAAAAGTTTGTTAATAATTTATTATTTCATAATAAATTCTTAGTATTCTTTTTAAAAGGCCTTATTATTATTCTTATAAGTTTTATAAAGAGTATAGTTAAATTACTTAAATATAAAGCTTTTTAAGCTAATAAGGTTATTAGGAAGCTTATTTAATATTAAATTCAGAAGGATATAAAAGAAATTTAAGTTAGTAAAATTATCCTTTATAAAATAAGTAACTTTTATCTTATTATAAAGTTTTAATAAGGATAATAAGTCGTAAAGAATTTAATAAAAAGGCCTTATAAACTTTATAGTTAATTATACTAAAGGTTTTATTTTCCTTGCTTTACTAATCTTATAAAGCTTATAATTATAGATAATAAAAGATATAGAAATAAATATACTTTTACTAAAAAGGGTCTTTTATAACGCTTACTTATTAAGATACCTTGGTTTTAAATATTAAAGCTAAAAAGAAAAAAGCAGTTATAAGTTGTTTTTTAAGAAAATTAAGTAAATAAAAAGAAAAAAAATAAGAAAATAAAGAAGATATTAAGGTAAAGTAAAAAGCTGCTTTAATTATATTATATTTAACAACGTATTAATTATATAAAAGCTACGTTTTAAAGACTTTTTTAATAATAATAATAATTATACTTATCTTAGAATTTTAGTAGCTTTTTACTTACTATAATTTAAGTAAGAAAGCAATATATAACGGAAACCTTATTCCGATAATAATCTTAAGTACTAAAAGTACTAATATTTAGTAAAGTAAATACCGCTAAATATAAAGGAGTAACTAATAAAGTAAATACCGCTAGTAACAAGTTATAATTAGTAGTTATAAAGAGAGACGATATAGCTTAATAGTTAAAGACGGCTAGTATTAACTATAAGCGGTATAGGCTAAATATGCTTATATTCGGCTTAAGCTAGCTTAAGCTAGTAATAAGATTAGTATTAAATAAATTAATTAATACTTTATATAATCGACTAATACCTTATTTAAAGTTATAATAAGAGGCCTTCTTTTAAAAAAGAATAAAATCTTATAAAAGGTTTTAAGATAAGGATATTTAATCTTATAAGTAAGTTATAAGTAATAAAGTATATATTACTTATAACTAGTAATAAAGATAGCGTAAGCTATTTTTATTAGCTTAAAAAGTAGTTTAATAACTTTTTAAGTTATTTAAAGTATAAGCTATAGATTAATATATATTACGGAATTTAAACGGCTATGCCCGGACTCCTTACTTTACTCTTAAGGAGCCTTACGAAACCCCGCGATAAAAACGCCCGGAGTACGTACTATAAAGGCTCGCTTAAGGAGATATAATAAATATTACTAGTTAGACCCCGCTAAGGTTTCTAGGATATAACTATAAAGGGTTAAGAGCTTACTTAACTTTTATTTATAATATCTTTAACTATAAGAGATACTATAAAAACTACTAAGCGGATTTTGCTAGTATCTTTAAGGGATTTTTAAGAATTTCCGCGGGATATCTTAATTATAGTTTAACCTATTTTTAACTATAAAAGCACCCCGGAAAACATAGGATAAACCTTATCGCGATTTTTAAAGGATATTTAAGGATATTTAAGGGATTTCCTTAATTATAGTTTATAGTATTTCTAACTAAGCTTATACTTAGTTTATTAAGCGATTCTATAAGGATATTTACGGTTTATTTATATCTTATAGATAGTATAGTTTAAGATCCTTAAAATTAGCTTAAAAAACTAAGTATAAAGTAGCTAGCTATACTTTTAAGAATAGATAAGCTTTTTACTATTTTTAAACCTTTATATACGTTTATATATAATTATTAGTTTATTATACTAGCTTAACTAGCGGTAATTAGTTTATAATACTAGCCTTAACTAGCAATAATTAGTTTATAATACTGGCCTTAACTAGTAGTTATTAGTCCGCGCCTTATCCCCTTATCTTTATGCTATAAAGTATAGTAAATAGTAGTAATTCCTACCTATTTAAATAGAAATCCCTTAAATATCCGCTAAGCTAAGAGCTATTATATCGTATAATTAAGTACTTATTTTATAAGAAGTTAAATACTAAACAATATTTTCTTTAGTAAGAAGCTTTTATTAGCTTTTAAGTCTAACCTTAATAAGAAGTACTTTTTCCTTAATACCCTTATAATAAAACTTTAAGATAAGTAGGCCGTAAAAGGAAAAAAGGCCGCGGCTTACGAAGTATACTAGTTTTATAATCTCCTTTACCTTTTTTTAAAGTACAATACCGCGATAGCTTATAAAGCTAAATAAGATGTAAAATAAGTCCCGCTTAATTAAGCTAAGACTACTACCCTTTAAAAGGCAATCTACGTTTAGAATTTTAACGAAAGATAGGCTATAAAACAATAAAACCTATATAACTAAGTAAACTATATTTAGTATTACTTAAACGGATTAATTATCCTTAAAATAAAAAAAGCGGGGACGAGCTAACCTTAAAACTATCTAGCTCCCCGCTTACTAAATACCCTTTAGATTAAGCTTATAATAAAGTTACTTTTTCCTTAAGACGATAAGCTTAGCGGATATTTTTACCGTATACTATTAATAAAGTTTAGCTTAAGGGCCTTAACTAAAAATCCGCCTTAAAAGATACTTAGTAGTTTCTTAGTTTATATAAGAGAGTGATTTTACTACTTTAATAAATCAGCTATTTAATCCTTACCTAATTAGCTAGGCGTAGGGGGGTGTATAAATTATACAAAAACCCGCATTAAATAGCCTAGCTTCGGCTAGTTATTTTCTAGGTTCTTACGTCCTTATATA
>JAPEBW010001978.1:0-16551 GCA_027405785.1 Ophiocordyceps robertsii
GGTCCCCGCACTCTACTATAGGTTTTATATCCCCTATAGAAAAGAATAATAATATAGCTTTAAGTTTAGAAGACTTAAATAAAATAAAGGTATTCGGAAGCACTATATTTTATAAGAATAAAACTCCTAATAATAAACTAAAGCCTAGAGCTTATAAATAAGTAATAATAGGCTATAAAGATACCGCTTATAAAATATATAACTTTTCTAAACAAAAAGTAATAATTTCTAAAGATATAACTATACTAAAGAATAACTTCTTAAATAAAGAGGAATATACTGATTTTAATAACATGCCCTCTTTAAATAAGATGCTAAATAACTATAATACTAAAAATAATAGTACTAGTAATAATAACAATGGTAATAATAGTAATAATACTAATAATACTAATAATACTAATAATACTAATAATACTAGTAATATAAATGCTAGTAATATAAATATAAGTAATAATAATAATATTAATACGAAAGATACTAGTAATATAGATTATAATACTAGCGATAATAATACTAGCGATACCTAGCAAAAGAATTAAAGGATTGAGGTAGAAATACCTAAGAAGCCTACTAAATACTATAAAGATTTTATAGAATACCTTATATATAATATAATAATTAATAATAATAATACAGAACATATTCCTTTTACTATAAAAGGAAATAAAGATCCTATAAAGCCTACTACTTATAAGCAGGCTATAAACAGTCCGCAAGCAAAAGACTAAGATAAAGCTATGCTAACTAAACTAAACGAACTTATAAGTCTAGATGCTTAAGAAATATAGTAGCTTCTTAGTAATAAGGAGGCTTTAGGAGGCTAATAGGTCTATAGAATAAAGAAGGATAATAAAAATTAATATAACTAGGTATAAAGCTCGCTTTATAGCATAAGGCTATAAGCAAATATACGGCTTAGACTATATCGAAACCTTCTCTATAACCGCTAGACCCGAGTCTACTAAGCTCTTATTAATGCTAGCTATAACTAATAATTAGTAAATACTGCAATACGATATAAAAAATGCATTTATATATGCAGATATAGATATAGAAACATATGTAAATATACTATAGGCTTATAAAGACTATATTATAAATAAAGACCTTAAGTATAAAAATAAAAATAATAAGCAGTATAATAAAAATAAAAAGCTAGTTGCAAAATTAAAGAAAGCTTTATACGGTCTTAAATAAAGTCCGATGCTTTAGTATAACTTATTATTTAAGGTCTTAGGCGAGCAAGGATTTTCCTGCCTACCTATAAACGAAGGGGTATTTATAAACAATAAGCTATATATAGCTATATTAGTTTATGTAGACGATCTTCTGTTCTTTAGGCCTACAGAGGATTCTATAACTTGCATAATTAATAAAATAAGCAAGGTCTTAAAGATTCAATCTTTAGGCGAAGTAAAAGACTTCTTAGGAATGACTATAACTATAAATAAAGCGAAAAAGAACATATATATATCCTAAGAAAGATATACCCTTAATAAGATAAAGGAATTTCATAAACAAAATATTAGAACCTTAAAAACCCCTAATATAAAGGGAGTTAAATTAAATAAAACAGAAGACTATATAGCTATAAAAGAAGACATCTTATTATATTAAATGTAAATAGGCTTACTATTATTTTTAGCATTGTTTTTAAGGCTAGATATATTATACGCAGTAATATTATATGCTATATTTACTTCTAACCTAGAAATACCACATTTTAAAGCACTAAATACGATCTAGAAATATTTAAATAAATATCCTAGCTTAGGCATATACTATAACTATAATATAGCATTTAATATGTTATTTTTCAAAGCCTATACTAATGCTGATTAGGCTAGTGATCTTATAGACCGTAAGTCGGTCTCTAGATACTATTTCTTTATAAATAATAACCTTATAAGCTAGGCTTGCTAAAAACAAAAATCTATAGCACTCTCTATATGCGAGGCCGAATATATAGGCCTTAAGGAGGCTAATAAAGAAGCTTTATATTTATATAGCTATTTAAATACTATAGTAAAAGGAATGTTTATAAATATACTTAAAAATAAAGTCCTTATAATTTTTACAGATAATTAATCTGCTTTAAAAATAGTAAAGAATCTTAAATTATATAAGCTAAGAAAGCTTATAGGCTTAGTATATAACTTTACGCGTAATAGTATTAAAGAAAAAGAGATAGACGTTTATTATATAAAATCTAAAGATAATATAGCAGATATATTTACTAAGGGATTAGGTTTTATACTATTAAATAAATCCTAAAGTTTACTAAGAATTAAAGAGGTTATAATATAAATTCCTATAATAAAGGTTTTTAGCTATTTCTTACTTTCTTTAGCTTTCCTCTATATAACCCAAGGTTTTTTACCTATATAAAGGTTTTCCTTAGATAATAAAATAAAGAGGTTTTACTTAAAATTATATAACAAGTTTTTCCCTTTAAGAAAGATTAAAATCTTTAAGTTTTTTCTTATAAAATAGGTTTTTCTTAAGCTATAAACAAAAGAATGTTTCCGTATTTAAAGATGTTTTACTCCACTTTAGTTAGTATGTCTAAAGCGCACTTATATACTATAAGTACCTTTTAAGGGAGGCTATAAGGGAGTAAGATATACTCTCCCGCAGCCTATAGGCTAAATATAGCATAAATAACATATAACATAAATACGCTGAAATATACATCGAATCCGCTATACCATTCTGCATACTATACATATTTTCTTATATTATTCCACCCACATATAAGCAAGATATAAGCAGATTAGGAAGAGGTGTGTGTGGAGACTATATGCATAATCCGTGCTAAGTCGCTACGCCACCTCGTATTCCTTATAGAGTTAATCCCTAGGCTTATAAATACAATATTAACCTAATAACAGCTATTAGCCTACTATGTATTACTGCGCTAAACAGGGGGCTCTTTTCTAAATCACTTAAGTTACTTATAGCTTAGGAATTGTCTATATAAGGAAGCCTTAGTCCCCCCTTTACCTTAAATAGATTATTAACCTTATATATACACATCTTACCTATTTCTTTACCTTTTCGCACACTCTTTACATCTCTATAATCCCCTTACTTATAGCTATAAGTCTGCTCTCTTCTACACCTATTTACTCCTTAATTAAGAACGTTTATCTTTTTAAGTTTAAAAAGACCTTAAAAAGGGGAATATATAATATAAACCTTACTTTATTAGTAATCCTAAGTAGTAAAAGAACTAATATTTAGTAAAGTAAATACTACTAAATATAAAGAAGTAATTAATAAAGTAAATACCGCTAGTTATAAGTTATAACTATTAAAGTAAATACTAGTAGTTATAAGGAGAGATAATATAGCTTAATAGTTAAAGATAGCTAGTATTAGCTATAAGTAGTATAAGCTAAATATGCTTATATTTAGCTTAAGTTAGCTTTAGCTAATAATAAGATTAGTATAAGATAAATCGGCTAATACTTTATATAATCGACTAATACCTTATATAAAGCTAAGGTAGGAGGCCTCTCTTAAAAAGAAGATAAAATCTTATAAAAGGTTTTAAGATAAGAATATTTAGTCTTATAAGCTAGTTATAAGTAATAAAGCATATATTACTTATTACTAGTAATAAGGATTGCGTAAGCTATTTTTATTAGCTTAAAAGGTTGTTTAGTAACCTTATAAGTTATACGAGGTATAAGTTATAAATTAACATATAAAAGTATATAAAAGTATATAAAAGAAAACTCTTTTAATAGCCTTAAAAAGGTATAAAAGGAGGTCTTTCCTTATCTTTCCCTTAACTTCTTTCCTTTCTTTATTTCTTCTTTTTTTACTAGTTTTAACCTAAGAAATCCGTATAATAAGATACCCTTACTTTATTCGGTTTAGTAGTTAGCACTAAGTCCTTTTCTCCCTTTTTAGCTAGTCAATTTAAATTAAATAAATTATACAGATCTATTTCTTATATAAAAAACGATAAGGGTTCCGCTATATAAGGTTTCTTTATATAACTCTTTTTTATTATTAATGTCTAGTTATTAGCTAATTATATTAGCTTAGTTATTTTTAAAACCTTTCTTAAAACTAATCTTATAATTAAATTCTAAAAGAAATTTAGCTTATCTTATTTACTTAGTCTTTAATTACTACGTTTTAGTAAGATAACTAATATTTTTATAATCTATATAAACCTTAAGTTTAGATTTATTCCTTAAGATATAGTATTAAAATTCTTAAAAGGTATAAATAATTACTAAGAATTCTTTATTATAAAGAAAGTAAGAAATCTTTATTCTTTATTAGCTTCTTTAAATCAATCTTTATAGTCTTTAGAATATTATTCTCGTTATATTAGCTAAGCTACGCGCTTAATATAAAACTAAAAGTATTTATTCTTTTTTTAATAACTTGTTTATATTATAAGTATTTAATATAAGATCTTTAATAAGTAATCCTTTTATTTTTTTAAAGGCTTCGTTTACTTTTAAGTTTTACTTAAAAAGGTTTAGTTTTACTTTTTTTAATACTAATAAAATTAATATAATTATGTTAAAAAAGTCTAATATAAACTTCTTATAATAGTTTATATATCTTATAAAGCTTTAGATTTCCTTAATATTTATAGAAATAAGCTAATCTTAAATTAAAAAAATCTTTTAAAGGTTTATTTTTATATAAAAAAAAGTAATTATATACTTTTAGAATTTTACCTTTTATATATAAAAGCTATATTTCTTTAGTAAGATATATAAGCTAGATTTTCTTAATACTTTTAATATTATTACGATATTTTAATAGTATTGCTTTAATATATTTAAGTATATAATAATATTATCTAAATACGCTATATAAAAACCGTCTAAATTAAGATTTAATATACTATTAATTCTCTTTTAAAATATTATTAGTATATTAGTTAGTCTTAAAAGTATAACTAAAGATTTATATAATTTATATTACCTTTAAAAGACTATTTTAAATTTATCTCTATTTTTAATACGCATTTAGCTATTTATTAATTAAAAGTTATCTTTTCTATGTTATTATTTATTAGTCAATCTATTTTTTCTTTTGCTTATAGGAGGTGATAAAGTTAAGTCTTTTATTATATCGTTATTTATCTCTTTAAAATTAATATAAAGTTAAGTATTTTCTAAATTTCTACTATTTTTAAAGTAAATAATATAAGAGCTTTATATTTTAATTTAAACCTTTTTATATCATGTTTTTATAAGTATTTATTAATGTATTCTTTTAATAACTTTAAATACTTTTTTTTAAGTTATATATCCTATAAAATCTAAGCTTAAAGTCTTTTTTTTTACTTATTTTTATAATCTTAACTACCTCTTAATAGTAGTTTTTTATTATAAAATCTAAGTAGCTACGCCTTAACTTTTTACTTAGCTTTTAAAGAGCCTTTATAAAACCTTATAACGGGAACGCTTAAAGTTCGCACTATAAAAGCTTATATAAGAAACGTAATAAATCTTACTAAGTAAACTTTATTAAGGGTTTTAAAATATAACTATAAATACTTAAAAGGCGGTTTAATTATAGTTTTTAATATTTTTAATTATAAAAGATACTATAAAACTATTAAACGGATTCCGCCAGTATTTTTAAAGGATATCTTAGGATTTCCGGGGGATATTTTAACTATAGCTCGGCCCGTTTTAAACTAAGAAAATACCTTAAAAAACATAAGATAGACTTTACTATGATTTTTAAGAGATATTTAAAGATATTTAAAGGATTTCTTTAACTATAGTTTATAGTATTTTTAACTTAGCTTATACTTATTTTATTAAGTTATTTTATTAAGGATATTTATAGTTTATCTATATACTAATAATAAATAGCTAGATAGTATAGTTAAAAATCCTTGAAATTAGCTTAAAGATCTAAGTATAAAGTAGCTAAATATACTTTAAAAAACAGATAAGCCTTTTATTATTTATAAATCTTAATATATATTTATATATAGTAATAGTTTGTTATACCGGCCTAACTAGCGGTAATTAGTCCGTAGTGACGGCTTTAACTAGCGGTAATTCGTCTACGCCTTATCCTTTAATTTTTACGCTGTAAAGCGTAGTATTTATCTTTAAGCTATAGCGTAAATATATAAAAATATCTTTTTTGTATATTTTTAAGTATTGTTAAATAATAATTCTTTAGGTGTTTTAAGTTAGTAGTACTTTTAAAACATCTTATATACTATATTTACTCTTAAAGGTGCTTTAAATTAAAAATACCTTTTAAATACTATAAGGGTTTTTATAAATTATCTCGTCCTTTTCCTTTATTGTGTTTCTTAATTTTATCTTTACTCTTAAGGTATTATCGCTTAATAACTTTTAGGTTACTTAATAGATTATATTTTAATAAATTATAAGTAGCTTTATAATTATCTTTTAGGCTTTTAGTATCTTTATTAAGGTTGGGCGTTATTTTTACTAGCGTTATATTCATCGTAATAATATTATCCTTAGTTATATTAATTGTTTTATTGTTTTTTATTATAATATTTATTATTACGATATTTATTACTATATAAGCTTTGATTTTATTATCGTTACTATTCCTTATATAGTTATTATTAAGTATTACTATATTGAAATTATTCGAGGGTTTCGGTTTAAGTTTATTCTTTATTAAACTAGAAAAAAAGATATTTAAATTATTAACTTTAAACCTTAAAAGGCCTTTATCTTAATTTATTATAAGATTATATTTCTATAAAAAGAGTAATCTTAATATAATATTATAGCTAGCTTAGATATTAAAGGAGTCTTTAAAGTTTTAAATCCTAATTATATATATAAAAGAATTAGTCTTATATATAATCTTACTATTATTATACTTAAAGGGTAATCATTTTACTAAAAGTAGTATATAAGGCTTTTAACTTTTTTAAAATATTATTTTAAACGATTTACTATTATAAGAAAAATATAGCTACTTATTATACTATAATTTACTAATATATTATTATAATATCTTTTTAATTTTAATAAAAGGGTTATTTTTATACTTTAAGAATTCCTATTTAATATAAGTAAGTTCTTTATTTTAAGGAATAGCCTTATTATTCTTAAGCTTATTAGTTTTTTACCTTATCTACTAACTTCTTAGTAAATCTTAATTCTTTTTACGGAATAAGTTTATTTAAGTAACTAAGCTGCTTAATAGCTTTAAAAACTAAGTTCTTATTAGCTTTATAGTTTTTAACTACTTTATAAATAATATTAATACCTTTATTATAATTAATTTCTTTTTATTGCTTTTAGTCGTTAATTTCGACTTACTTAGCTTTTAGCTAACTTCTAAGTATTATATTAAAATATTACTTTACTTTATATAGTCTCTTTAAATTATAAACCTTATTATAAAGGCTAAAAGATATCTTAAAATACTTACTATATCGTTTAAATATATCTTTAATAGCTAAGTTAAGGAATTTTCTATTTTCTTTAAGCTTATTAGCTAGCTTATCTTCTTTTCTTAAGATCGTCTTTATTATTAATTAGATTAATAATCTATATAAAAAGAGATTTATAATCTTCTTTAAGCTTTTTTTTAATTAAATAAAGCTAAATTACTATCTTAAAGGTTTTTAATAGTCGTTTTATTATATTACTTAAAGAGTAAAAGTTACTTAATTTTAAAATAGTTCTTTTTATTTTCTTATATAAGTTCCTTTTATTAGCTTTAATATTCTTCTTAAGGTTTTCTATAAGAAACTTAGTATTAGTTATAAGTTCTTTAGTTATAATAGCGGGTTTATTATAAGTCTTCTTTAGTTTAAAAAACTAGCTATTTTATTACTTATTTAACTTATATATAAAGTAATTATTATTATAGTATTTAGTTTAAAAAAGCTACTTATATACCTTGTCCTTAATAGTAATAACTATATTAAGATACTTAATAAAAGGAGTATAAAGCTTATTATTATTCTTTTCTATAAAAAAGGCTTTTTATCTATTTTATTAAATTTAAGGTTCTTTAAATTTTAGCTTTTTTTAATATTTAAAGGTATAATATCTATATTAAAATAAAGAGTATATTCGTCGTTTTTATTAATAGTTTATAAGGAAGTTTTTTACTTATAATTATTCTTAGTCTTAAAAGTATTTCTTTATAAATCGTTTAAGCTATTTACTTTTATTCTTATTTTAATATCTTTATTATAAAGTCTTTTTTTAGGCGAACTAATCTTATACGGACTAAGAGTTAGTATAATATGCTTTATATCGATTTTTTTTAATATTCTTAATAGAAAGTAGTAGATTTATATATCGTAGATTATAAGCTAAAAGGGTATTAATATCTTAAATAGGGATATTCCTTCTGTTAAAGAAATTCCTCTTTTTAATATAATCTTTTATAATATAGCCTTTTTTTATATAGTTTAAGTATTAAATAGCTTTTTTTAACGGGCTTTAATAAGCTCGCCTTAAGGGTATTTAAGTTTATTATATTACTTAAGTCGTGTTTTTGCTTTTTATTCTTTCTTTTAATAACCCCGCTAAGAGTTAAATAGTATTTCTTTTACTACTAGCGTTTCTACTACTTATTATTTATTTAGACCGCTAAACTAATATAGTTTTAAAGCGTCTTTCCCTTATTTAAGCGGTAAATTTTGTCTTTAACTTCTTTTTTAAGCACTTTATAAAAAGTCGCTATAAGAGAATTATGTTCTTATTTTAGCATAAAAGTTATTTATTAAAATTATGCTACTTAAGCTAATAAAGACGTAACTAACTTAAGGCTTCGTAATTTACACTTTATTAATTGTTTCTTATTTGTAATTTAAAACGTTTTTTATAGAGCTTTTTTAAAGATATTAAAATTCTTAAAAATATTCTTTATCTTAAAATCTCTATCTTTAAGGCTATTATCTATATAATCCCCAAAACTTAGGTTAAACTACGTTGCTACTAAGCCTTGAAGGTAACATAATATAAACATAATCTTTATTACTTTTTATTTTATTAAAATAAGATAAAACTAAAAAATAAGCTTTAAGAGAAGTAATAAACTTTTATAGCTTAGCTAATTCTTTAGTATAAGGTTTAAGAGCTTTAATCTTGAAAATGAAACTACTATTTATAAAGCTTATTAAGGGATAAGAAAGCTTTAAATACTTTAAACTAGCTTATAGCTAATTAGTTAGCTATAGTAATAGAAAGGTAAATATTTCTTTTTTTATTTATTATAATTAAATAAATATAACTATTATCAATACCTTTTTTCTTAATAGTTTAAAGAACTTATAAAGGATAAAAATACTAAGTAATTTTTATTAGAGCTATAAGTCGTAATTTATCTATAAGCTAGTTTTATATTATGTAAATATTTATCTTATTATAAAATAAGGATTTTTATATACTTTATTAAGTAATAAAATCACTAAAGAATAGGAAAAGAAGACTTAGTACTAGTTATAAAACTAAATAAAGTAAGGGTATCTTATTATATAGATTTATTAGGTTAAAACTAGCTTAAAAAATCAAAGAAAAAAAGTTAAAGAAAAAAAGAGGAAAGACCTCCTTTTATACTTTTCAAGGCTACTAAAGGGCTTGCCTTTTATATACTTTTTATGCTTTTATGTACTAATTTATAACCTATACCTTATATAACTTTTAAGGTTATATAGCTACTTCCTTAGCTACTAAGAATTCTCTGAACTATTTTTCTTACTAGTAATAAGTAATATATTAGCTATTATTTATAACTAACTTATTATAATTAATATCCTTTTTTTAAAATCCTTTATAAGATTTTATCCACTTTTAAAAAGAGGCGTTTTACTTTAGGTTTATATAAAATATTAATTGATTAATATAATATTAATTCTATTACTAGCTAAAGCTAGCTTAAGCTAATTATAAGCGTATTTATCTTATACCCCTTATAGCTAATACTAGCTATTTTTAACTATTAAGCTCTATCGTTTCTCTTTATAACTACTAGTATTTACTTTAATAGTTATAGCTTTTATAACTAGTAGTATTTACTTTATTAATTACTCCTTTATATTTTATAGTATTTACTTTACTAAATATTAGTACTTTTAGTACTTAAAATAACTAACAAAATAAAGTTTTTATTATATAACGTCTTAGCTATTAGCTATAATATTTTATAAAGATTACCTTTTTTAAAAAAATACAATCTTATAATAAATAAAGATAAAGGCCTTTTAAAGTTTAAAAATAATACTTTTAATGTTTTTCTTATAGTTTAATAAAGGATAAACTTAAAATAAAACCTTTTTTTAAGTTTATACTAAGGACTTAATCTAAGTTTTTAAGCTATTAATTAGTTTTTATATAAAGAGAAACTAAAGTACTTAAAGAAAAACCCTCCGCCGCCTTTTCGCTTTAAGTCTTATTATCTTAGCCCTTTTAATTATATATAAAAAAATGGGGGGGCCCGGCTATAAATAAGTTAGTTAGTTTACTAGCTTAAACTATTATAAAGCCCGTTATATAATAACAACGACTTTATAGTAAGTAATTAATATATCTCTTAATTACTATTAATCGGTAAAATTCTTTTTATAAGTATTTAATTATCTACTAAAATACGTATTCCGTGTTATCGCCTTATTTTAGCCGCCGCGAGGCTTAGCGGGCTATATAGGTTTTCCGGCCTTTAGCTAAGCCGGGGGCGCTTTAACGTTTACTAAGTCTTAAAAGGAGCCCTTACTAAATGATTATATCGGCACCACGCTGCGTTATTAATACCGGAATTGCTAGTTATCCGGTATAGGTTTTTATTATCTTAGTTTAAAATAAAACCGGGGCTAAGGGCCGCGCTTTTAACAATTTATCGTCGCGCTTAAGTAAGACTAGGCTTAGACGGGCCTGCTTATAGCGGGGCTAAGCTGCTAGTAAATTTATAACTGCTTTTAGAAGCGCTACTTAGCTAATTTTATAGAAAGTTAGCGCAGTTTATTAATTTAGCTAAAAAGACTATAACTTTAGCTAGATTGAAACTAAATTTAGCGTTATAGCTAGTATACTTCTTAGGTATATAACTATTATACTATAAGATAAATAAAACCTTAAAATACTTTAAATATAGTAATACTTAATAAATATAATTATTAATTTAAACATAATAGCTATGATAATAAAGCGGTCTATATAAATATAAGTATTATAAAAGGTAATATTAAAATACAATATAACAAATTAATAAGTATAACTTAAAAATAATATAATCACGATTAATATAATATAAGCGAGAAAAACGCTAAACTTAAGTAAAAGTATTAATAGCTTAAAAGATAATAATAAAGCAACTTATAATTTATTAAAAGAAAATCTATAAAATAACTTATAAGATATTAAGTAGTATAACTTTAAGTATAAAGTCAAGGTTAAGAAATAAAATAAGATATAATAGATACGATAATCTTTATAGAATTAGCTTATAATATTTAAAAGGTATTATGAATTTAAAGCACCTTAAAAAGCGAATATAGTAGATATAATATTTAAAAGGTATTATTTACTTAAAAACCTTAAGGATTTTGATTTATAAATACCTAAAAATACTTTTAAAATATATTTTAAGTATTTACGCTACTACCTTAAGATAAGCTACTACTAAAAGAGAGTTAATATTACGAAATTAACTATAAAATAAAGCTTAAAGCTTAAATTTCATAAGAAATATAATTTAAATAAAAAGTATTTAAAGTTATTAAAAGAATATATTAATAAAAACTAAAAACAATATTATATTAAAAGGTTAAAATAAAAATATAAAGCGTTTAAATTACTTACTTTAAAAATAGTAAAAGTAAAGATGAAACTTAACTTTACATTAATTTTAAATAGAAAATTTATAATATAATAAAGGACTAAACCTTATTACTTTTTCTAAGTAAAATAAAATATAAATTAGCGAAAACGTAATAATATATAAAGATTAACTATAAATCGACTTATAGCTAAATATATATAAAAGGAAATAATCTTTAAAACGTAATATAAACTATATAAGTTTTTAAGTATACTTTTAAAATTAAATTAATATACTAATAACTTTTTAAAAAAGACTTAATAATATATTAAATCGTTATTTTAAACTATTTTTATATAGTATATTAATATAATATGATTATCTATTTTCATATATTTTAATAATACTATAAAAATGTTATTATAGTGCTAAAAGCATTAAAAAAGCTAGCTTATATATCTTACTAAAGGAATATAGCTTTTATATAAGAAAAAAGAATTTTTAAAGTATATATTTACCTTTTTTAAAATAAAGATAAACCCTTAAAGTATTTTTATAATTAAAGATTAACTAATTCTTATAAATATAAGAAAACTTAAAGCTTTATAAAATATATTAATTATTATAAGAAGTTTATATTAAACTTTCTTAATATAATTATACCGATTTTATTAAGATTAAAAAAGGTAAAAATAAAACTTTTTAAGTAAAGCTTAAAAGCTAATAAAGCTTTTAGAAAAGTTTAAAGATTAATTATAAAAATACCTATATTAAATACCTATAATATAAAAAGCTATTAAAAATAAAACTAAATACTTTAAGTTTTATATTAAGTGTATAATTAAGCTAGGGCTATATAAATAATGTTTTTAAGCTAATAGCATTTTATTTAAAAACGTTATTTAATACTAAGATTTATTATTTTATTTATAATAAAAACTTCTTAGTTAATATTTATACTTTTAAAGAATTTTAATACTATATTTTAAGAAATAAATATAAACTTAAGGCTTATATTTAATAAGAATATCAATCTTTTTACTATAATATAGTAATTAAAGACTTAGTAGATAAGATAACCTAAATTTCTTTTTAAATTTAATTATAAAGTTCTTTATAAAAAGGTTTTAAGAATAACTAAGTTAATATAATAAGCTAACGATAAAACCTTAATAATAATAAAAAGCCTTATAAGAAGACATTATTGTTTTGAAAATAATAAGAACAATTTAAAGTTTAAAGCGTTATATATACTTTTTAGTATATAAAGAAATCTTATTATTTTAAAATTACTTAAGAAATCTTTTAAAAACTTAAAAAAAAGGTATAAAATTAAAAGAAAAAAGGAAAGAAAGTATTTTATATAATTAAGCTATTTTTTACCTTAAAACCTAAGAGAATAGTTATTTTAAATTTTCGATTTTACTTTTTATATAAATACTTAAGTGTTATAAAAATATAAAATAGAATTAAAACTTATTATAATATTATAACTTTTATAAAAATTTCTAAAGTGTTAGAAAGTTATATAAGATATAAAATAAAAATAAAGTTATATAATATAAGCCTTATAATAACTTAATTTCTTTTTAAGTTCTTTTAAAACCTTAAGACTTAATAGCTTTAAACTTTATAATAAAACTACTTAAGTTTATAAATCTTATACTTAATATTAAATATACTTTTATTTTAGTTATAATTAATCGTTTTAGAAAGTATAGCTATTTTATTTTAAAATATAAAGGTGTAAATATAAAAACGTTATTTTATACTTTTATAAGATATATTATAGCTAATTAAAGACTTTAAAGTTTAATTATTTCGGATAAAAACTAAAAGTTTATTTTAAATTTTTAATAAAGCTTAATATAAGCTTTAAGAATAAAGTATAAATTATTTACTGCTTTTCAATTTATAATAAAGAAAATAATAAAACGATTAAATTAAACGCGAAAGTTATACCTTAAAAGCTATTTAAACTATTAAGAGCATAATTAGCTTTTTAAACTACTTATAGTATAATTAATATATAATACTTTTTATTTTAAGCTTATAAAAAACACTTTAATATTTAAAGGTTATAGCTTTACTTTTAAAGCTTATTAGTCCTTTTTACTAAAAGGAATTATCGACAAAGAAGCTATATTAAACTTTAAGTAGTTAATAAGCTAATATAAATTTATAAAATTAAAATTAAAATATATTATACTACGCTTTATAAGATAAAGATAAGGGAATAAAACGTAGACTAATTACTACTAGTAAAAGCTAAAACTATAAACTAATTACCGCTAGTTTATAAGGTAGCTAGTAGTAAAGCGGGGAGTGCCTTATTAAACTAATAGTACGGTTGCTTTATAAAGCTAGCATAAGGAATTATAATACCGTTAAGTATTACTAGCAGACTTTTATCTATTAATACGACGGCAACCCCTTTTATTATATTATAATTATAATACTTAATTATAGCTTTCTATTTAAGACCGGGCTATAAATAGCAACTAGCTTAGCTACGTTAAGCTAATAAAGCAAGCACGTAACAGGCGCACGGCAGCAGCGGGGTATAAGACTTAAGATATAATAAGACGTCGAGCAGCTAGGCCTACGAGTAACAATATAAATTAACTAAAGGGCGCGGCGCGCTAAGCCTTAAAAGCCCGCGTTAGTAAAGGTATCCTTACTTAAAGGAACCGGGGCTTTTAAGTAGGCGCTTAAAGGCGTATTAATAAATTTAGCAGCCCGAGGAAATGTTAATATAAAGGGGGGATAGTTATAAGAGAGCTAGTAGCTTAGCGGGGGGTGTCTTATTAAACTAGTAGTATAGTTAGTTTATAAAGCTAATATATACTATTAAGTATTACTAATAAACTTTTATTTATTAGTATAATAATAACCCCTCTTATTATATTATATAGTTAGGCGAGTATAAGAAACTAATTACTATAAATAAATATATATAAGGGTTTATAAATAGTGAAAAGCTTATTTTTTCTTTAAAGTATATTTAATTACTTTATACTAAGCTCTTTAAGCTATTTGTAAGGATTTTTAACTATACTATTTAGCTATTTATTACTAATGTATAGATAAACTATAGATATCCTCGTAAAATTACTTAATAAACTAAGTATAAGCTTAGTTAAAAATACTATAAACTATAATTAAAGAAATGCTTTAAATATCCTCAAATATTTAATAGGAATTACTATAAAGTTTATTTTAAATCTTTTAAAGTATTTCCTTAGTAAATAATAAGCTAAACTATAGTTAAAATATCCCGTAGAAATCCTAAGATTCCTTTTAAGAATATTAGCAGAATCCGTTTAAAAGTTTTTATATTATTCTTTTTAGTTAAAAACGTTATAAACTATAATTTAAAAGCCTCTTAAGTACTTTATAGTTATTCTTTAAAAGTTTTAATTAGCTCCGCTTTATAATATTTATTATATTTTCTTTAACGAGTTTTTATAGTGCGTACGTTAAGTATTCTTACTTTAAGGTTTTATAAAGGCTTTTTAAAAGCTATAAAAGGAGTTTAAGTATAGCTACTAAAACTTTATAATAACTTTTTTAAGTAAGAAAGAAAGATTAATATCCTTATTAAGTTAAAGTAAGAATAAAGTAAAAAAGGCGCTAAGTAATAGCTTTATAGTAGCGTTTTTATATTATATTAATAGTATATTACCTTTACTTTCTTAATAGTCTTTCGGCCTATTAAATTAATAGTAATTAAGTAGCTAAAAAAGGTAAGTAGATAGCTTTATTAAACGTCCTTACTATTTCTTTAGTTATATATCTTATCTTATTAAAGCGATTTAAGTGCTTAGCTAAAATAAGTATTAAGGTTTTTTACTCTTTTTTAAGTATATATATAAATGTCTTTCAAACTATTAAAAGTTATATTACTAAAAACCATTTATTTTTTATAGTAAGATATATTTTAAAAGATTAGATTATTTTAGTCTTATTTTATAATTTTATTTTACTTACTTTTTATACCGCTTTTCAATCCCCCGCTAAGTCCTTTATACTACTTATTAGCTTTATAAGCTACTTATAAGCGAGATATTATATCTTAATTATTACCGCTATTATTACTATCCCCTGCTTTTTATTGCTAGACTTTTTAACTTACTATCTTTTTTATATAGCGTTATTACTTACGCCTTTTTACTAACTAACGCGCGTTTAACTATTAAGATAATATTAAAGTAAAGCTAAGTTGTTTTACTAATTATAATAAGTATAGTTAGCACTAAAGTATTAAACTTTTATATTCCCGCTTAAAAGCGGGTAATAAGGTTTTTAATAGCTTTAATACTTACTTCCTTACTTTTAAGGTTTTAAACGTTATTAATAGTCTTTAAAAACCTTAATATAAAAAAAGCCTTAAGGGTAAGAATATAAAACGTATATTTAGTATAGCTAATAAAGCGGATATTAAAACTTAAGAACTTTATTGCTTAAAATAAAGTTAAGTCGCGTTTAAACTTTTCGCGGGCCTATAAGTAAAACTTAGCGTAGTTTATAGCTAGGCGGGAACTTCTTATTATTATAATTAATTAAGGAGCAAATAGGTGTAGAAGAGGACAGGCTTAAAGCTACGAGTAAGGGGATTATAGAGATATAAAGAGTGTGCGAAAAGGTGAAGAAATAGGTAAGATGTGTGTGTATAAGGTTGATAATCTATCTAAGGTAAAGGGGGGACTAAGGCTTCTTTATATAGACAATTCCTAAGCTATAAGTGACTTAAGTGATTTAGAAAAGAGCCCCCTGTCTAATGCAGTT
>JAPEBW010001979.1:0-16548 GCA_027405785.1 Ophiocordyceps robertsii
CACGGCCGAAGAATACCTTTAATATTTAAAGGCCGTATTCCGCGCCTTTTATAACCGTAATATTACCTTATCCGGACTAAAGTCCTTTTTAGCGTACCTATTTATATAGCTCCTTAGATTTAAGGTAAACGCTATCGGCTTAATAAATATAGATAAATACGTGCGAGCTTTAAGGGATATCGCGTTCTTAAAGAACCTTTAATAGCTTAAGAAATAGATCGGCCTTACTAAGTAGCTACGCTATACGGTCCTATATTTTGCTAAGGAAGTTAACGTCCTATAAAAACGAAAGACGGAGCTACTTTAAGTAGGATAAGAAGAAAGAGTCCCCTTAAGGGCTTAAGGATAGGCTTAATACGCTATAAAAGCCGCTTTTTAGCTTACTTTAAAAGAAAAAGAGGCCTTCGCGATCTTAACTAAGAAACTTACTAAGCTTTAGACGATTTACTACTTTAACCCCGCTTAATAACTATTTATTTAGATCGATATATCCTAAGAATATAAAGTAGCGGCTATAGCTTTTTACTTAAAAGAAGGTATAAAATAGGATAAAAAGACGTTACTAGCCTAAACTAAGGTCTAGCTTATCGTTTACTTAAGCCGCGCCCTTTAAGGCGGAGAACTTTAATACTAGCTTACGGAACTTAAAGTAGCCGGTTTAGTATAAGCAGTATGTAAGCTACGTACTATAGTACTATCTATAAGAACGCTATAAGTAGTTATCTTTACTAACTACGCGAGTACTTATAGAATCGTATATTAAAAATCCCTATTTTCTATTAATATAAAATCTAATAATAAGCTAGTCCTTACGTCTTAATACTTAAGCTAATTCCCGCTTAAGGTATACTATATCCTAGGCGTTGAAAACGTTATACTAGACGCGCTCTTACGTTTACCGCACTAAGATAATAAGCCGGTATCCTTAAACTAAAAAGGGGAATTAAAACGTGTTTAAAAAGATAAGATAACGGACCGCGTATTCCTCTACGCGGAAGCATTAATTAAATTGCCGCTCCGCTAGAAAATAATCAACGGATATATAAAAGATATATAGTAAGTAAAAATTATAGCGTAACTTAGGGATAAAGATAAGGTCCTTAGACTTTTATTCCTTTAGTTATAAGGGTTACTATACTTTATATAGAACGACGGACGCCGGAGACTATATATCCTTAAGACTTATACTAAAAAGATCGTTAAAGACGCTTACGCTAAATACTTTTATACCGGCCGCACGCGTATATAGTAAGACCTATTTAAAAGCTTCTCGATCTTATAGCTTAGTAGATATATAAATAAGGTCGTAAACGGCTATAATACTTATTACTATAACTAAACTAACTAAGGTAAGACGTTAAGATAGCTTATCCTAATTTAAAGCCCGCTAGTTTTATACTATATAATAGCGATAAACTTTATTACCGGGCTTTTAGTAGTCTAAGCCGAATAATCTTTATAGAAAGATTTTATAAGGAACTTCTTTAATACCTTACTAACTATAATTAATAAATTCTTAAAAATATATCTCCTTATCTTAAGCAATAACTAGTTTATAGCGGAAGACTAAGTATAAGCGTTATATACCGAACTACTCCGCGCTAATTAAAAGATTCCGAAGGGGATAATCTTTAACTAAGACGTAAAGTTTACCTTAATATTTTAGTAGACCTTATAGTAAGCCTTTAAATCCAAGCTTCTTATATCTACCGCTTAGTACCCTTAAACTAACGGCCTATTAAAAAGGCAAAACTAAACTATAAAAATCGCGCTACGATTCTTTACTATTAATTTCCCGGACCTATATTAAACTAATACGTTAATTGCCTTTTAGTTTAGCTAAAATAATTCCTTCTCCTTAATAATTTACGCGGCTTTTAGTAAGCTTATTATAAGGATAAAAATAAATAATAGCCTTTAGTTCTTTAATAACTACTTATACTTACGAAACCGAGAAGTCTTATAAGAAAAAGCTAGGTTAGCTATCGCCTACGCTTAAGCCGCTATAAAGGATAGATATAATAAGAAACACCGCTTATTAAAATTTAAGCCCGGCGATTAAGTCTAGCTATAGCTTAGTAAAGGCTATTACGTTATAGATAGCAAACTAGCAAAGCTTTAAGAAAGACGCACTAAGCCGTTTAAGGTTACCGCTAAAGTAAGATAGCTTATATACTAGTTAAATATAAAAAGGTCCCTTAATATTTATCCGGTCGTTTTAGTAGTATAACTACGCTTAGCGGATAAGCTAGCTATATACTTAAGACTAGTTTAAGATAAAGGGATACCTTACCCGGATAAGTAAGAAGTAAAATAAATCCTATAAAGCCGTATAATAAAGAAAAGCGGCGGAAAGCTAAGGAAGGAGTTCCTTATAGCTTAAAAAAGCTAGCTAAGTAGCTATAACTTATAAGTAGATAAAAAAGCGGTCTTCTCGCTAAAGATCGTAAAAGCCTTTAAAAAGCATAAGAGAAGTTAGCTACTTAAGTAGTTTAAATAAGAGTATAAAACGCAGCCCTTATAACTTAATATAAAACTCTTTAACTAAAAGAATTAAGCGGTTATACTTAAGTATAAGACTTAAAAGCTACTACGGGTTATAAAAAACTATAACTTACTATACTTAAGGTAATTAGTTATTTTAATAATAATATACCGTTATTTACCTTAAGTAATAAGGCCTTTTTAGCCTTATAGCATACCTATTTAAATTCTTTCCGCCGCCCGCCCTCTTTCCCTTTCTTTCTTCCTTTTATAACTATATTTCCTTTTACCGCTAGCTATAGCCTGCTATACCTTACTTACTCCTATATATATAACCTTTTTTACCTTAAGCCTATAATCTTTATACTCCTATTCCGAGTCCCTTTATTATTTAACGTCTCCTATAGCTAAGACTAGCTATTCCGTAATTACTTCTTTAGCCCGCTTTCCTATAAGCCCTTACGCTTTTAATATAAAGGATATAAGCAAGCCCTTAAGCTCTATAGAAATAAGGCGGCTATCCTTTATAGCCTTAAGTCCCTTAGCGAGAGTTAGAACCTTTAGGTTTAAGCTTTTATATAAACCTACGCCGCTTTCCGTAGCCGCGCTTAAGCTAACGGATTCGACCTAGACTATAGTATTATAAAAGATAGCTTATACTACCCTCTTTAAATACTTAACTTAAACGACTCGCCTCCTAGCTTTATACTATAGCGAGGTCTAAATAGCCGGTTTCGCGGCAACTTAGCTATACCTCTTACTTAGCTCTTATCGTCCGGAAGCCCCCGCCGCCTATATATTTTTTAAAGTATAGCTAGAAATCTTTATTAGCGGAATAACTAGCTAATACTTAACGCCTTAAGGTTAGCTAACCTTGCTATAATCTTAAGATTTATAGTAGCCGCTATAGCTAGCGGAAACCCGCTTTAGCTAAACGACTAAAATAACGTCTGCGCCGTCCTTAACTATATATTTAAGGCCTAGCTTAACTAGTTTATAGCCGGGTTTATAGCGGCGTTTTAAGCGATTATAGCTAAAACCCTATCTCGCTTTATACGCGGTTTAGCTTATACTATAAAATCCCCTTCTTAGCTTATAGCTATAATAGGCCTTAAGGACTTATTTAGTCCCGCTTAGTAAACGCTCTTTTTACTTACCGCTATGCCTAGCTTAGCTATATAAAGGCGTACGAGCGCCTTACTATAGTCTATCCGCCGTCCCTCCTTAACCGGAGGAGATAGCGATAACTAGCCTCGCGATATATTCCGCCGCTTAATCTTATAAGAGCCGCTAGTAGTAACTAATACGATCTTTAATAGACCTAGCTTTATAGGCTTATACTCCGGCGACGAGATTATAATAATCGGGAGTTTCCGCCTAGCTATAAACTATGCTAAGTTCTACCTATAGGCCTGCGAAGAGTCTAAACGCGACTTAACTCTAACTTAAGCAATAAAGTTCTTAAGCTTCGATATCCGCCTTATTAGCTATACCGACTACGCGCTTTATATTCTTACTTTTAAGGCCCCTTTTATATAAAGGTTCTTTAAGACTATTAAGCACGTTTAAAACCTTAAGAGCGAGGAGTTAAGTACTAAGGCTATTAAAGACCTTATTACCCGCTTTTAAGCGGGAATATAAACGTTTAATACCTTAATGCTTACTATACCTATTAATATTAACGGGACGGCCTACCCTTACCTTAATACCTTCTTAATAGCTAGATACGCGTTAATCGGCGGAAAGGTATAAGTAGTAGCGCTATATAAGAAGGATAATAAGTCGGAAAGCCTAGCGATAAAGAGCAGGGGATAACTATAATAGCGGTAGTAAGCAAGATATAATATCTCGCTTATAAGCGGCTTATAAAGCTAGTAAGTAAAATATAAGATTTAGCAAAGGATTAAAAAACGGTAAAGGAAAGATAAGTAAAATAATAATATAAAATAAGGCCTAAATAAAGCTAATCTCTTATAACGTATCCCGCTAAGGAACTTAAGCATTCCTTAGCGCGGAGACTCCTTACTACTTAATAAGGGCCTAAATATACGCTTTAAAGGAGAGTCGGAAAAACTTTACTATAAGTTTTAGCTAAACGCACTAATTGCTTTAATAAGGACAAAGCCGTATAACTAAATATAAAGTAAGGATTTATAATAAAGCCGCCTACTAACTACCTTAAGCTACTTAGCTACTATTAGCCGGATAGGCCGAAAAAACTATTAAAAGGATAAGGATAGTATACTACTAATATAGCGTAAAGACGCTACTATAAAACTATTACTTAACACCCCTTTTACTTTATTCTTACTTTAAACTAATAAGGACGTTAGCTTTTCTTTCTTACTTAAGGGAGTTATTATAAAATCTAAACGGCTATGCCCGGACTTCTTACTTTACTCTTAAGGAAGCCTTATAAAACCCCGCGATAAGAACGCTTAAAGCATATATTATAAAGGCTTACTTAAGGAGATATAATAAATATTACTAGTTAAACCCCGCTAAGGTTTCCGGGATATAACTACGGAGGGTTAAGAGCTTACTTAACTATAGTTTATAACGTCTTTAATTAAGGGAGATACCGTAAAAACTATTAAGCGGATTCCGCCGGTATCTTTAAGGGATTTCTAAGGATTTCTATAGGATATCCTAACTATAGTTCGACCTATTTTTAACTATAAAAACACCCCGGAAGATATAAGATAAACCTTACTGCGATTTTTAAAGGATATCTAAGGATATTTAGAGGATTTCCCTAACTATAGTCTATAGTATTTTTAACTAGGCTTATACTTAGTTTATTAAGCGATTCTATAAGGCTATCTACGGTTTATTTTACGTACTATAGATAGTATAGTTAAAGATCCTTAGAATTAGCTTAAAGGACTAAGTATAAAGTAGCTAGCTATATTTTTAAGAATAAATAAGCTTTTTACTATTTCTAAACCCCTATATACGATTACGTGCGGTAATTAGTCCGTTATACCGGCTTAACCGGCGGTAATTCGTCCGTAGTACCGGCCCCGACTAGCGGTAATTAGTCCGTAGTACCGGCTCCGACCGGCGGTAATTAGTCCGCGCCCTATCTCCTTATCCTTATGCTATAAGGCGTAGTATAAAATCTTTAAGTTTAAGCTTTTTTATAAACTTATGCTGCTTTTTATAATCGTGCTTAAGCTAATAAACTTAACTTAAATTATAGTACTAAAAAGGATCGCTTATAATATCTTTTTTAAGTACTTTACTTTAACGATTTACCCCTTAGCTTTATACCGCTACGTAGTTAAAACGGCCGTTTTTATAGTAACTTAACTATACTTCCCGCTTAGCTCTTATTATCTAAAAGCCCCCGCTACTTATATATTTTCTAAAGTATAGCTAGAAATTATTATTAACGGAATAACTAGCTTATACTTAACGCTTTTAAGCTAGCTAACTACGCTATAGTCTTAAGATTTATAAATACTACTATAGCTAGTAGAAACCCGCTTTAGCTTAAGAACTAAAACGATATTTACGCTATTCTTTACTATATATTTAAAATTTAGCTTAACTAGTTTATAGCTAAGTTTATAATAGCGTTTTAAGCTACTATAGCTAAAACCTTATTTTTTTTTATACGTAGTCTAGCCCGCGCTATAAAATCCCCTTTTTAGCTTATAGCTATTATAAGCTTTAAAGATCATTTTAGTCCCGCTTAGTATACGCTTTTCCCTTTTTAACTAGCCGCTATGCTTAGCCTAGCTATATAAAGGTATATAAGCGCCTTATTTTAGCTTATTAGCTATTTCTTTTTAACCGGAGGAGATAGTAATAGTTAGCCTTTATAATATATTCTACTACTTAATTTTATATAAACTGCTAATAGTAACTAAATTAATCCTTAATAAGCCTAGCTTCACAGGGCTATATTTCGGCGAGAAGATTTTAATAATAAGAAGTTTCTACCTAGCTATAAACTACGCTAAGTTCTACTTATAGGCCCGTAAAAAGTTTAAATACGACTTAATTCTATCTTAAGCGAAAAAGGTCTTAAGTTTTAATATCCGTTTTATTATCCGTACTAACTATACGTTTTATATTCTCTCCTTTTAGGCCTTTTTTATAACAAGGTTCTTTAAGACTATTAAAAACGTTTAAAACCTTAAAAGTAAAAACGTAAGTATTAAAGCTATTAAAAACCTTATTACTTACTTTTAAGCGGGGATATAAACTTTTAATACCTTAATACTAATTATATTTATTATAATTAGCGGAACGACTTAGCTTTACTTTAATACTATTTTAATAGCTAGATACGCGTTAATTAGCGGAAAGGTAGAAGTAATAGCGCTATATAAAAAGAATAATAAGTCGGAAAGTTAAGTAAAAAAAGGCGGAGAATAGCTATAATAGTAGCAATAAGTAAAATATAATTTCTCGCTTATATAGGGCTTATAAGGCTAGTAGGTTCTACGGAGGACTTAGCGGGGAATTAAAAAAGCCGGCGAAGAAAGTAAGTAAGATAATAATATAAAATAAAGCTTAAATAATTTACTTTTTTATAATATATCTTACTATAGGAAATACATATTTCTTTAAAATACGACCTCTTATAATCTAAGAGGCACTTAGATATATATATCGAAAAAAGTTAAAAACCTTACTATTAGTTTTAGCTAAGCACTTTAATTACCTTAATAAAATAAAACGTATAACTAAATAAATAGTAAAGACCTTTAATAAGGCTATTTACTTACGTTTTTAGCGGCCTAATTATTATTAGTTAGATAAGCTGAAAAAACTATTAAGTTAAGATAATATACTATTAACGCAGCGTAAAAACGCTACTATAAAGCTATTACTTAGCGCCTTTTTTCTTTTATTCTTACTTTAACTTAACGAGGATAATAGTCTTATTTTCTTACTTAAGGGAGATTATTAGAAAATCTAAGCGGCTATGTTTAAACTCCTTTTATAGCTTTAAAGAAGCCCTTAACAAACCTTATAGCGTGAACGCTAAAGGTATACACTATAAAGACTCGCTTAAAGAGATATAATAAATAATACTAAGTACACCTTATTAAGGTTTTAAAAATATAACTATAAATACTTAAAAGGCCTTCCGACTATAGTTTACGATAATTTTAACTATATAAAACACCGCGGAGATTATTAAACGGATTCCGCCGGAATTTTTAAGGGATATCTAAGTATTTCCTTAAGATATCTTAACTATAGTTTAGCCTGTTTTTAACTAAGAAGATACGAGGAGAAAATATAAAATAGACTTTGCCGCGATTTTTATAAGATATCTAAGAATATTTAAGGGATTTCCCCGGTTATAGTTTATACTATTTTTAACCGGGCTTATACTTAGTTTATTAAATAAATTTACGAGGATATCTATAGTTTATTTATATACTAATAATAAATAGCTTAATAATATAGTTAAAGATTCTTAAAATTAGCCCGGAGAACTAAGTATAAAGTAGCTAAATATATCTTAAAGAAAAGATAAGCTTTTTACTATCTACGAACCTTTATATATATTTATATATAGTAATTAGTTTATTATACCGGCTTAACTAGCGGTAATTAGTTTATAATACTAGCACCGACCGGCGGTAATTCGTCCGCGCCTTATCCTTTTATTTTTGCGCTATAAAGCGTAGTATTTTAAAAGCGGATATTTAAAGTGCCTTTTAAAAATAGAATTTAAATATAATATACTTTTAATCCTTTTTTTATATTAAAGAGCTTTTACTTAAACATAAAAAAAATGTTATAAACGTTTAGTTCTTACTTTATTTAATCGTATTAATAGCCGCTATAGCTTATAATTAAATATTTATATTAAAGTAAATTAAGTTTAAGTACTATAAGAATCTTTACTAATTATATCTTGATTTTAAATTTCTATTATATTAAGTTACTACTATTTACTATAAGTTTATATTTAAAGTATTAAAAATTAAATAATAATCATTTTTTAAGCTTAAGAAAACTTCTTAATTAATCTTATACTTTTCTTATATATACTACGCTTAAAGTATATAATAATAGCGCTACTTATATAACTTCCTTAAAGTAAAAAGTAGCTTTTACGAGCTTATTATAAGTATTATAGCCCCCGCTACTATATTATAAGTATAATAAGTTAGCTTTAATAAAGCTAAAATAATAATTATACCTCTTTTTATTATTCTAAGCAGCTATTTAATTTAGCTACTACGTTAAACGGAGGTACTAAAAGTAAAAAAAAAATATTAACTCGGTTACTAGCTAGTTAATTAACTATGCTTATAAAAGGTTGGTATATAAGCGTAGTCTAGACTTAATATAAGGCCTAGCTTGTAATACTACCTCTTATTTCTCCCGCTTACCTTAAGGCAGGGCTAATTAGTCGTCTCCCTTAGCTTATAGCTATAAGGTTAAGTAAAACGTCGCTTACTAGTGCTTTTAGTAAGTCTTAAACCTAAGACCTTAATTATAACTTAGTTAACTATACTAAGTTAGCTTTAATAAGGCTAAAGTAGTAGTTATATTACTATTTATTACTATAGGTACTTATTAAATCAAGCTACTATGTTAAATAGTAGTAGTAAGGGCTAAAAAAGATAAATTAACTAAGCTACTAGCGAGTTAATTAACTACGCTTAAAAGAAGTCGCTTTAATAATTATAGTCTAAGCTTAATATAAGGCTTAGCTTATAATAATAAAGTAGTATTAAGCTATTACTTAGTAAGCCGGCCTTTTTTTAATTCCTACTATCTTTTTAGCTTTTATATTAAGGTTTAAAATTAGCTTATTCGCTATAAAACTTACTATTAACTTACTTAAACTTAGTAGCGTATCTTAATAGCTTTTACATATAGTGAAAAGATTACTTATTTAACTTTTAATTATATATTACCCTTCTTTAGCCCTTTTTTAGCCCTTTTAAAGCTTAGCCTTAATATATTAAGAAGTTATTCTATTTATATAATATTATTTATATTAAGTCTTTTTTAAAGTTAAGTATCTTTATTTAAAAAGACCTTTAAATATAAAAAGAGGTAATATATACCTAGCTTAGTATAATAAAATAACTATTTAATTAATAATCCTAAGTATTTAAGAAGTATTAATATTTAGTAAAGTATATACTACTAAATATAAAAGAGTAGCTAATAAAGTAGATACTTTTAGCTATAAGTATAGAATTATAAAAGTAGAAATTAGTAATTATAAAGATAAATAATATAGCTTAATAGTTAAAGACGGCTAATATTAGATATAAGTAGTATAAGTTAAATACGTTTATAATCAGCTTAAGTTAGCTTTAGCTTATAATAAAATTAGAATTAAATAAATCGACTTATACTTAGTATTATTAATTAATACCTTATATAAAGTTAAAGTAAAAGGCCTTTTTTTAAAAAGAAGATATAATCTTTTAAAAGGTTTTAAGATAAGGATATTTATTATAATAAGTAAGTTATAGGTAATAGCTAGTATATTACTTATTACTTATACGTAAGAGAATTTTTAATAGCTAAAAAGGTAGTTTAATAACTTTTTAAGTTATATAAAGTATACGTTATAAATTAGTATATAAAAGTAAAAAAAAGTATATAAAAGGAAAGGCTTTTAATAGTCTTAGAAAAGTATTAAAAGATGTCTTTTATCTCTTTTTTATAGCTAGCTTTAACTTAAGAAATCCGTATAATACGATACCTTTACTTTATTTAGTTTAATAATATATTTAAAGTCTTTAACCTCTTTTTAATAGTAAATTATAAGTTAAATAAAATATACCTTTATACTTATTTACTATATAAGAAATAGCAGAAAATAAGTATTTTTATAATATAAAACTAGCTAATAATATAATTCTAACTTATTACTTTAATAAAGGTCACTTAGTATTTATATACTTAGTAAGTTTTTAAAGTTATAAGAAAAAGGTATTTATTATAATTATATTTATATAATTATAATAAATAAAAAAAAAGATATTTACTTTTATAATATTATAGCTAACTAGTTAGCTTTAAGCTAGTTTTAAGCATTTAGAACATTTTTATCCTTTTATAAGTTTTATAAATAGTAAAGCTATTTTAAAGATTAAACCTCTTAAACTTAATACTAAAAGAATTAGCTAAGCTACAAAGGTTTATTACCGTTTTTAAAGCTTATATTTAGTTTTATCTTATTATTAGAAATTAAGAATTAAAAAAGGTTATATTTATATATAGTTGCTTATAAGGCTTAGCCGTAATAAAGTCTAAACCTATTTTTAAGGACTATAAAGATAATAGTCTTAAAGACTTAGATTTTAAGATAAAGAACATTTTTAAGAATTTCAATAACTTTAAAGAAGCTTTTTAAAAAAATCGGAATAGTAAATAAGCAACAATCCATAAAATATAAATGAAAAGACTTAAAGCAGGTAACGTTTTTATCGGCTTATTTAGCACGATTTATATAAATAACCTTAAAGCTAAAATAAAAAGATAATACTTTTATAGCTACCTTAATAAAAGGTTAAAGGAAAAGGTTAAAAACAAATTTAACTACTTAAATAAGCTAAAGACGCTTTTAAACTATATTAGTTTAGCGGGCCAAATAAACACATAGCAGTATAAACGCCGACAGAAGAAAAAACACTATTTAACTTTTAGTAAGGTTATAAAGAAAAACAATAAAAAGCAAAAGCGTAACTTAAGTAATATAATAAACCTTAGTAACCTTAAAGCAAGCTTGCTAAAGCCCGTAAAAAAAGCAATTTAATAATTTAACAATTTAAAGCAAGGCTACACTATAAAGGATTATATTAAGCAAACAAATTCTATTAAAGAAAAAAATATATTTACTCGAGAGAATAATGCCTTTTCAGCTTATAATCCGCAATGTTTTATACTATAATTCGTTACTAAAGATAATAAAAGAATCGACGCTAAGCTTATAATGCTAACCCTTAGTTTATTTAAGATTAGTTTGTTTATAAAAAAGCTTTATAAATAAGACCTTTTTATTAAAAGAAAAGAAATAAGTTTAAATAATTAGCAAAGAAATACTTTAAAAGCACTAAAAGTCTATAAGCTTATACTTTCCCTATAGACTATTTCTTAAGGCGATAAAAAGACTTTTTATTTTAATACGAAGGTTATACCTTTAAATATAAAGGAAAGCGATAACTTAAAAGACCTAAAAATAAATAAAAAGCCTTCTTTAAAGACAAAAGATAGCAATAAGCCTCGTACTCTTTTTATTAAATATCTTAATATAGTTATTACTATTAATTATAAGGCGTATAAGTGGCTTTCTTAAACTAAATACTATAATTACGATTACTTTACGTATCTTTTAAATAAGTAAAAACGTAAGTAGTTTTTTTAATGAAAAGAACTTATAATAAATCTGCTATATTAATAAAAGAACTTATTAATAATGCTAAGGTGTTTATTAAAAACCTTAAACGGGATATAGAAGCTATTAAGGAGGAAATTAAATAAAAAAAAACTAATAATTATATAAAATTAAGAAACTTTTACTGTTTAAATAGTATAACAAAATAACTGTTAAAAACTATTAAGATAGTAACATAGCTTAGTTTAATAAGTTTAAAAAGCTAAAAGAAATATCTTTCTTTTTATATATATTACTAATCTAGTTAAAGATAAAAATATGTTAAAATAATAAAATAATAATCTAGCTAGTAAGCTTAAGGAAGAAAGAAAATCCTTAAATTAGCTATTAAAAATACGTTTAAACAATATAATAAGTATTTTTAAAACTATTATAATATTTACAATAATATTATAAATTTAAAAAGACTTAATAAATTAAAGCAATTTTAAAATATAATGCTTTTAAGTTAGCTATAGACTAAGTAAGAAGAAATTAACAACTATAAGTTTAAAAACAAGATAAATAGCAATTTAGCAGTTAATATTATTAATAAAGTAGTTAAGAACTATAAAGCTAGTAAAGACTTAGTTATTAAAGCTATTAAGAAGCTTAGTAACTTAAATAGACTATTTCTATAAAAAGAATTAAGATCTACTAAGAAGTTAGTAAAAAAGGCAAAAACCTAACGAGCTTAAGAATAATAAGGCTATCTCTTAAGATAAAGAACTTATTTATATAGAATTATAATTCTTAAAGTATAAAAATAATCCTTTTATAAAAATTAAAAAAATATCGCTTAAATATATAAGTAGATTATAGTGTAATAAGTAGCTATATTCTTATAATATTAGTAGATTATTAAAAATTACTTTATAGAAAAAATAAGCTTTATATACGTTTTTAGTAAAAGTATTTTTCTTTAAGTATAATTATAATACGTAAAATTCTTAAGGCACATAATTACTTATTTTTATAAAACGATAAACTTATAAAATATTTGAAAAGTTAAATATTAGCTGATTCTTATAAATATTAAGGGAAATGTAAAGCTTTATAAGGTATTTAAATAATTATAGGAAGTTTATGTCGGACCTTTTTAAAATACTTATACCGAATATATTAGTATTAAAAAGGTAAGAAACGGAACCTTTAAAGTAAAGCTTTAACGCTAATAAAGCCTTTAGAAATATTAAAGGATTACTTATTAAGAAATCTATATTAAATACTTATAATATAAAGAAGCTATTAAAGTTAAAAACGGATACTTTTATATTTATATAAAGCGTATAGTTAGGCTAATATAAAAAGAATAGTATTTTTTAACTAATAGCGTTTTATTAAAAGAAGCTAGTTAGTAAGGGGATTTATTATTCTATTTATATTAAAGAAATCTTAGTAATTACTTTTACTTTAAAATAATTTTAATATTATATATTAAGAAGTTAATATAAGTTAAAAGTTTATACTAACTATAAAAATATTAGTTCTTTTGCTTTAACGCAGCAGTTAAATACTAAGTAAATAAGACAAGCTAAACTCTTTTAAAAACTAAATTATAAGATTATTTATAAGAAAGGTATTAAAAATAACTAAGTTAATATAATAAGCTAACGAGTAACCCTTAACAATAAAAAAAAGCTTGATAAAGAGACTTTATTGTTGTTAAATAATAATAAGAATTTAAAGTTAAAAATATTATATATACTTTTTAAGTATAAAGAGATCCTATTACTTTAAAATTACTTAAGAGTTCTTATATAAAGCTAAATAAGAAAAGATAAAAGAATCTTAAGTAAGAAGAAAGATTAGCAATTTTTAAAAATAAGCTAAGAAAATAGCTATAACGGATTTTTATAAGCACTTTTTATATAAATATAAATGTATTATAAAAACTAAAAAAAAACGATTTTAATACTTATAACCTTTATAAGAAAGTCTAAGGATTTATTAAGTTATATAATATTTATAATAAAGTTATAGCTATATAATATAAGCCTTATAGTAACTTAATTCCTTTAAAAGTTCTTTTAAAACCTTAAGACATTATAGCTTTAAACAATTTTAAAAAATTACTAAAGTTTATAGTTCTTATAACTAGTTTAAAATATAATTCTATTTTAGTTATAGTTAATTGTCTTTTAAAGTACAGTATTTTATTTTAAGATATAAAGCTATAAACGTAAAAAAGTTATTTTATAATTTTATAAAGCCTTATAAAAAGACTTTATTATTTTTAAATAATAATAAGAATTTAAAAGTAAGGATATTATATATACTTCTTTTCGTATAAAGTGATCTTATAATTTTAGAATTTCTTAAGAATTCTTATATAAGCTAGAAAAGAAAGAATATAAGAATCTTATTACGGAATCTAAACGGCCACGCCTAGACTCCTTACTCTACTTTTAAGGAAGCCTTACGGAACCCCGCGACGGGAACGCTTAAAGCACGCACTATAAAGGCTCGCCTAAGGAGATATAACGAATATTACCGGTCGGACCCCGCTAAGGTTTCCGGGATATAACTACGGATAGTTAGGAGCCTACTTAACTATAGTTTACGATATATCTAACTATAGGAGATACCGTAAAAACTATTAAGCGGATTCCGCCGGTATCTTTAAGGGATTTCTAAGGATTTCCGCGGGATATTCTAATTATAGTTCGACCCGTTTTTAACTATAAAAGCACCGCGGAAGATATAGGATAAACCTTACCGCGATTTTTAAGGGATATTTAAGGATATTTAAAGGATTTCCTTAACTATAGTCTATAGTATTTCTAACCGGGCTTATACTTAGTTTATTAAGCGATTTTACGAGGATATCTATAATTTACTTTACGTACTATAGATAGTATTATTAAAGATCCTTAAAATTAGCTTAAAAAACTAAGTATAAAGTAGCTAGCTATACCTTTAAGAAATAAATAAGCTTTTTACTATTTTTAAACCCTTATATATATTTATATATAGTAATTAGTCCGTTATACCGGCCTAACTAGCGGTAATTAGTTTATAGTACCGGCCCCGACTAGCGGTAATTAGTCCGTAGTACTAGCCCCGATTAGCGGTAATTAGTCCGCGCCTTATCCCCTTATCCTTATACTATAAGGCGTAGTAAATAGTAATAATTCTTACTTATTTAAACGGAAATCCCTTAAATATCCGCTAAGCTAAGAGCGACTATATCGCACGATTAAGTACTTATTTTATAAGAAGTTAAATGCTAAACGACATTTTCTTTAATAAGAAGCTCTTATTAGCCTTTAAGTTTAACCTTAATAATAAGCACCTCTTCCTTAACGCGCTCGTAATAAAACTCCGAGATAAGTAGGCCGTAAGAGCGGAAGAGGCCGCGGCTTACTAAGCATACCGGTTTAATAATCTCCCTTACCCCTTTTTAAGGTACTATACCGCGATAGCCTATAGAGCTAAATAGGATATAGAACAAGTCCCGCTTAGCTAAGCTAAGACTACTACCCTTTAAAAGGCAATCCGCTTTTAGAATACTAATAAAGGATAGACTATAAAACGATAAAATCTATACGATTAAGTAAACTAGATTTAATATTACCCGAATAGATCGATTATTCTTTAAATAAAAGAAGTAAGGATAAGCAGACCTTAAAACTATCCGGCTCCCCGCCCGCTAAATACCCTCCGGATCAAGCTTATAATAAAGTTACTCTTTCCCTAGGACGATAAGCTTAGCGGATATTTCTACCGCGTATTACTAATAAAGTTTAGCTTAAGGGCCTTAACCGGAAATCCGCTTTAAAGGATACTTAGTAGTTTCTTAGTTTAGCATTACCGTTTAGCCTTATCCGCTATAGCCGCGCTAACTAAGGCATTTTTAAGACTCTCGATTAATAAAAACAAGCTTCTTATGCTAAGGGCTTTATAGCGCACCGAATTCTAAGACGTATATAAAACGGAAGGTTAAGCGCTTAGTAAGAGTATTAAGACTAAGACCTTAATAATAAGCGATAAGGATATAGTAAGCGATACCCTTAGCGGGCTAAACCTATTTATACTAAGCGCCTAGATACTAAGACTAAGTATAGCTTTAAGCCCTTTAATAAGAATAATAGTAATATCGAACGAATAATTCCTTAATCTCCTTTAAGCACTAAGAAAAAAAGACGCGCCTACTAAGCCCCGGGAAAAACCTTAACTATAAGCCGAGGATATAAGGAGATTTAACCTATTAAGACCTTTAAAAGCATCCTTTAATAAAGTCTAAGAAGATAATAAAGCTAATACGTTCCGAAAAGTTAACCGTTTTATCGACTTTATCCGCCGAAACGCTAGTAAAGGCGAGGCCTATATAGATAAATTAGCTATCTAACTACCCTCTTTCCTTTAAAGAAGTGCGGCGGAATAGTATTCTAAGGACCTCTCGGAACTATAATAAAAAGAACTTAGCGAGCCCGGCGTCGGACTAAGCCGATAGATATCCGCCTTATAAAAACGGTTTAAAATCCGCCTAAATATAGCGATATAAGCACTTAATAAAGAGCACTTTACTATTAAAGATATAGTAGTAAGATCTAACTTTAAGTCTTAGATATTACGCTTATAATATAAAGCTAAGGCCGCGCTTTACTAGCCAGACTACTTAACTATAGTAATCTACTAAAAGCTAGACGTTTACTTATAAGAATCCTTACGACGCTTAGTAAAGAATA